>CM055443.1:7332363-7549487 GCA_029228465.1 Salix viminalis
ACTTGTATAATTTAGATTTTTGTATAATATAATCTGATCTCATCTCAAGTGGAATTTGTGTGCATGCATAAAAGTTGAAGAAACCACCACGTCTCTCTTTGAAGATCATTGAATACATGAATGATTGTCACTAACGTCATTATTTACGATTCCCGTCCAAATCAAATTTGAAAAAACAAAATTGAAGACCTCGTGCTTGTATCAAATCATAAAATATCTTATAAAATATTCTTAGAAATACATCCTTATATTTGCTCATTATTATTGATTTAATTATTTTAGTAACAAAAAGCATGGAAGACTTGTTTTAAGTTTTGTTGATAAAGATTATCCAAATCATAACATGTGAAAACAAATTCTAAGTTCTTCATGTAAGTAAATAAAAAGTTGCTTTGTTTGGATACATAAGAAGAATTTCATATATAATAAACTAATATTTTTATGTCTAATGATTAAAATATCCCAATTTCGCATTCCCAAAACAATACTATTTCTCATTATTAAAACAAAAATTAGAAGAAATTAGGAATTTTTCTACCCATTTTGTTTGTAAGTTGCATTTTTCCCTCAATAATATCAAATCTAAAATATTAAATAATTTTTTTTTACAAAAACAATCTAAAATCTAAAAAAAAATTAGAAAAAATTAGGAATTTACTTTATATACACTCATGATTTGCTATGAATTTATACAATAAAAATACTATTTTATTCTCATAAAACAAAACCAAATAAATTGGTATGATGGGTAATATGAAATTTTTTAAATGAAATTCATTTGTTATTGTTAAATTGACTTGAATCATGTTAGTTATCTCATATTTTTATTATATAATAAATATACTACATTGCCCTTAAAAGTAAAGTTCATCTAACTTGTGTGTAAGATTTTTTTTTAATTGCATTTTAATTTGGACTAGATTACCCTTAAACTCAAATTTTCTCATGCTTGTGTTTAGGGTTTTGTTTTTTAATTTCATCATGGTTTTGTGTTAATTAGCAAGTAGACTAGGAAATAATTTGGTAATTTTTTTTAAACATTAAATATTATTAAACAAAGCTTATTGCCTGATTGACATCTACCACTATGTGGAAGGCGTTCATGTTTTTTCGGGCAATGCACGTAACACCTCTTAGAGCCTAAAATTGGCCAATCATTGTGTTATTCATGGCATCAAGTGTGAGGTGAAACAACGCAGTTGAAACTTCTTTTTTTTTCTATCTCATCTTTTTGAGATTTACGTTGACTCAACCAAAACTAAAAATTATTATTCTTTTTGTAATTGTTTTAATTGTAGTTTTTATTTTCGTTATTCTTTTGATTATTATTTGTTTGTTTTGAATCATTATTTTAATTTAATTTTTAATTTTTAATTTTATCTTTAACATTAGGTGTTGTTTCATTTTTTATATCAAATTTGGTCTTCATTCTCTTGACTACTACTACTACTACTACTACTACTACTACTATATCATTTTCTTGATTATTTTTTTTCAAGTTCATCCCTCAGTCATTTTTATCTCATTTTATTTCTATATCAGATTTGATTCCTATTATCTCAATTCTTTTTTTTTCTCTGCTCTGATTCTTTTCTTGAAAGTAGCTTTTGTTTTCAATTTCATCATTCAACAAGGAATTGATTAAGAATTGAGCTTTATGGTTTTTTTTGGTGTAGTGATGTTGATTTCATGCCCCGAGTCATAAGCATGAATGTTAATCCAAATTGACATTAGTCTCTCTCTCTCTCTAGTATCTTATACACCAATTTTCTTTTTCAAATTCATATATTAAAATTCAGTTTATTGAATATTAAACTTTTTTTTTCTCTTTATGTGAGGATAGGTCGACCTCACATTCCATGTCATAAAATTTTCATGCTATAAACTAGTTTTAGGGTTCTCACATCATTTTATTTTTATGTCAAATTTGGTCTTTGTTTTTTTAATTATTTTTATGCTTTGTATTGAAATTGATTTTATTTTTTGAACATCATTCTTCAAAACTGGATTATTAAGAACTAGGCTTTTCCATATTTTTCAATGCAGACGATCTTGTTCTCATGACTCTGGTTATGAATATGAAATGTTACTCGAACCAACATAAGTTTTTCTTGTTATACAAATGTTTTATTTTTAATTTTAACTTTCAAATTTTAGTTTCATAAATATTGAAAAAAATTCAATTTGATTTCTATGAAAGATGGTATGACTTCATGACTCAGACATAAGTTTTCCATGTTTTAACCTGGATTTACCGAAGTTTTTTTTAATCATTTTTTATCTATATTTTTACCTTATTCTTTAACATTGAATTATCCTGGAATTCAACCACGTAATTTTTTTTTCCCTACATGTCATCATCATAATGTTATCTAATATTCATTAGTTTTATAATTATAGTTGCTCTTTTTATATAATTAAATTAAATTAAATCATCTTATTGGAATAATTAGAGTCTATAAATTGAGTCACAATTTTCTTTTTAAATACATTAGCAATGCTTTAATTTTTTTTTAAAAAAAAATTACAAAAAAAAATCAATCAAACTCATGGTGAAACGAATGCAATCCATCTAGGTCTATCCCAAGTAGATGAGTCACATGTTATAAAGTAATTTATTTATCAAAATTAATATATTGTCAAATGTAACAATACTATCAAACAAAAAAAAATAGTAAGAATTTTTAAATACATCATATAAAGTACAAGGATTGATTATTCCTTTTTTAATTAAATTGCCAGGATTAAGTTTATAATTTAATCAAAAGCAATTCCTAATTTCCTTTCCACTCCATCCCACCAATCAAAATAAAGTAGCATTAAAGGAAAGGGAAACCAATGGCACTTTGGATAATTAATAAACTTTCAGGGTGAATAGAATTGAATAAATTGACCGTTTATCCCGTTTGAGCCTAGAAAAACCATAAAGAAGAAGGTTAAGGAAGTTTGCGGGCTCTTCCATGGCAGCCGGTGCAACCCAAAGTACAAAATTATCCTCTTTGTCTGCTCCCACCACACATTTTTTTTTATAAATAAATAAATATCTCGGTTCCCTATTCAACCCCTGGAATTCCTCGAATTTCCTCGATCCCCTTCAAATACTTGGTTTCTCTTAGCTTTCTATACCACTACCACCATTTTTCTTTCTTTTCTTTTGTTTAAAGAAAAAGAAAGAAATGCTGTGTAGAATGGTGATGTTGAACAAGAAAAAGAAAACTGGGACGGTTCCGGTTTACTTAAATGTTTATGATTTGACGACGATTAATGGTTACGCTTACTGGGTTGGTCTCGGGATCTACCATTCTGGTGTACAAGGTTAGTGCTAGTTTATAACGTTCTGATCTTTTTTATGCTCACTTTTTTTCTGGGCTCTTTTGTTTTTCGATTTTAACGATGCTTTTTGTAAGAAAAATGACGGGGCTCGGTTTTTTTTTTGACTATTGAGATCTTAGGAAAAGCGTGTTGATGTTTTAAAGTAGTTTGGTTGCTGAGAAAATGAAATGAAAGGAAAAAGATAGGAACCAATGTTATTTATGGGATTAATTTATGATAAATCTTTTGTTTTTCTTGTTTTCTGTATTTATTTATCCGGGGAGTAGGGAAAGTGTTATGTTTTAGAGTAGTTTGGTTGCTGAGAAAATGAAATGAAAGTAAAAAAGATAGGAAGGAATGCTATCTATGGGATTAATTTATGATAAATCTTTTGTTTTTTCTTTTTTTTTCTTCTGTATTTATCTATCTGGGGCGTGTGGGAAAGTGTTTTTATTTTTTTTTATTGTTCTTTTTGATGTGGGGAAAATGCTACTCCGTTAACTATAGAAAATTAAATCGTAGAGGCTTGAAAGGCACAAGTTTATTGATTTGTTTATTTGACAGTGATCTCATGTTAGTCAAATAAGTAAAACTTAGTCTGGTTTGTTGAGCTACGGTGGCAGGAAAAAATGAATTTGGGCCATTGACTATTAAGAGTGTTTTTTAATTACTTGTGACATGAGCTTAATTGAATCCTTTGGTTTTTGGCTGTGATGATGTAGTTCACGGTGTTGAATATGGTTTTGGAGCACATGATCATCCGACAACAGGGATTTTTGAGGTTGAGCCGAAGCAATGCCCGGGATTTATGTTTAGGAAATCAATATTGATCGGAAGAACTGATTTGGATCCTAAAGAAGTTCGGGTGTTCATGGAGAAATTAGCTCAGGAGTTTCCTGGGAATACTTACCATCTTATCACTAAGAACTGCAATCACTTCTGTAATGATGTGTGCCTCAAGTTGGCTGGGAAAAAAATTCCACGATGGGTTAATCGTCTTGCTCGTATAGGTAAGGGCCCCATTTAAATTGGTTTATGGTTTCTGCTTTCAGATTGTCTTGTGCCTACAAAGACAGGAAAACAGCGTCGTTTTGGTCGTGAATTTCACCATCTTTTTTCTGGTTTTTGCATTGCCATACATCTAGTTTTACAACCTGGTTAAGTGGTCAAGGGTATGTTTCTGATTTTATCATTAGTAAATTCATATTATATGAACTGCAAACCATGAAGTGGTTTATTTCGAGTCTGTCTTTGTTTATAATTCCTTTTCCAGTCTTTCTGAACCTGAAAATGCCAGATCTTTGAGTTATAGCCATGAAAGTTGAAGATGCTGGTCTTATCCATGTCACAAAATTTAGCTCAGGTTTCTATTTTAACAGCTCCAACATGAAGTCTGGTTTTCTTATTCCTTCCACCATTTTTTTTTATCGGGAGGATATCAAAACCAGTCATTATTTTGCATTTAAAAATTTCTTTACTAGAATTTTGATATTTTCATGCATGAAGATTTTCAATAGATGATTCCCGCTGAGCTATTTTAGTGGTTACAAAAGGAAATGGATAACCAGCAGTTAAGGTTGCAAAATATGTAATTCTATTGGTTTGCACCAACCCTACGAATGTTTTCAGAAGCCTTGTCTGAAAGTCAGAGGGCATCTTCCTTAACTTGGAAAGTTTTATAACTGAACATTAATTCGACTTTCCTTCAACACCACTTCAAGCATCATTTTCAGTTGAGAAGAATCCATATGCAATTTGATTATAACCAACCTTACCTTTCCTTATCTGGCAAACCAGGGCATAAATTTAACGTTGTTGTGCTTCTGTAAAAACTTTCAGGTTTTCTTTGCAACTGTGTTCTTCCAGCAGAGTTGAATGAAACAAAAATCCGGCAAGTTAGATCCAAAGATAGTGTACAGGAGAAGAAGAAACTGAGAAGCCGTTCGACTAGGTTCATGTCTTCATCTAATCCGGTAACTTCCCCTTCAGTGACACCTTGTCCCTTCAAGTTCTGGAAGCAGAAGTGGTAGACAGAGATGTTTTATTCCTCTGACTTCACGATCTTTTGTTCATGATGATTCTGCGTCATGGAGCTTGAAAGCTTAATGAATAATACATTACGTTTTATAACATTTTAGGGACTTAGACTAGAGAAAAAAAATCAACTACAGATCGGGGAAATGCTTAGTTTGTATTCTGCCCCATTTTATCTGGTTTTTGTGGTCTCTGAGACATCTGCGTCAAAGTTGTTGCAGATTTTCTGTTTTCTGTAAAGATGATTACTGTTTTTAATGAATGGGGAGTCATGTGATTGTGTGTAAATGATGAAAGTTCACAATCCTGTATCATCTAGTAGGTGATGTCGATGTTCTTATAAATAATCTGCTAAAGGGTTTCCCCAAGAAAGCAATTTACTTTTGTTAGGTCAAAGATTTGTGGCCCTGAGATTATAACGAACTGCTCACGGTTCTCCAAGAAAGCAAAATGCTTTTGTTAGGTCAAAAGTGCTGTGGTCCTGAGATTATAGCGACAGTGATCCAACTATGAAAATGTTTTTAAAAGTCTACTGTAACTGATTAATGCTAGAAGCTTGTATTTTTTTTATAACTGGAGTATCCGGGCCAAGTTTACACGCATAACAACTAATTTTCGGACTCACTCGAACATCCTATAAACACAATGAACAAGATAAGGCATCGTGAGGATGACAGATATGCATAGTAAGACTTGAACTTTGAAAGATCACTGGTGTGCATCTTTGTTCTCAATTCAAGTAGGGTGTTTCGCGGTGCATTTTAAAAATGTTTTTTTTTAAATAATTTTTTTTTATTATTATTTTAAATTAGATTGTTTAGAAAGATATGCAAATCTAGAGACTGAGAGTGGGATTCCAATTTCAATGAAGAGACATGCTTCATGGTTCAACATTAATGAAAGTTTTGCCAGAACTAGATCTTCTCCCGAATAAATTAAAAAAAAATCCAGTAAGAACTCGATTTTAGATGGTTTGCATGGTGCATGAAATCAAGGTGATATGAGAGTAAAGAATTATAACATGAGAGTAAAAAAATAATATATTTTGATTTAGTTTGAGATATGAGTGACCTAATTGATAAAATGTTTTGATTTAGGGTGAGATTGAAAATTAAGTAAAATGAGGAGCTAATCGTAAATCCATTTTAAAAATATCATATTTCTTAAACCCAACTAGCATAGCAGATTGATCCTTGAAACTTGTGATCATAAATCTTATCCGAAAAGCATAATATTCAAAGATTGAATCATAATTTGACTTAAAAAATATCATAAGAACAAATTAACCCAATAATATAATAACTCAAAACTCTTTTCAGATTATTAGAGTTATGGAGGTTGTGGTTAAGGATGTTTATTTAAGTGCTTTTCATTTAAAAATATATTAAAATGATATTTTTTAATTTTAAAAAATTATTTTTGATATAACATATTAAAATGATCTAAAAATACTAAATTTATAATTTAAAATAAAAATAAAAATTTTCATTTTTTTTCAAAAACAATTTTAAAACACGAAACCTTGCTTCTAGGTCCACAACTACGAAAATTATACTGGAAAAGGTAAACTATTGCCTCTGCCCTCGGCCTCGGATACAGGAGACATCAGCATTTCATTCCAAGTTGCTAAAACTGAAAGAGACTGATAAGAAAAATACATTTGACCATACCTCCTTTCCTCGAATTCTCATGGGAAAAAAACTATATATTATTATGGATCGGATAAAACATTTATATATTTATAAAGTATTGAATATTTAACGAGTGTTTATTATTTACTATTATTTTTAATTAATAACAGACAAAATAATCAAAATATATATTTAAAGTATGTAAATGATTATTAAATGATAAAACAATAAGTATTATTCATATATGTGTATTTTATATCAATATTAAGGTATGTATATATTATATTGTATTAAAAATATTCTACAAATATATTTATATAATATAAATATATATCTCAAATTAGATTCAAATGATTTTGGGGTTAGGTTTAACATTATTCATATCCTATTTATCATTCATCAAGTCTAAAAAATTTGTCCCTGGAAGGCGTGGCGTGATGACAAAGTATTTGAGATTTGCACAGTAGATCTCGTGTCAAGACGCGCATCTCTTGTAAGAGTCTAGAACAACCGGGTTTTAATCATCTACTTGGACCCATAAAATATGTTTTTTCAAGAGGTGAAGTTTTATCGAATCCAAAAAAAAAAAGTCAAAAAAATTTATATACTTTCAGATTAATATACCTGATCACAACATTTGCCCCAACAAAAAAGATTCAATTACAAAATATAACATTCTCATCATTCATTTTTTTTCTCTATGTATCACAATCAATAACTATTATTATACTATTAGTTATTTTCAAGTATCATAAAATAAAAATAACCTTTTATTTTATATTACCAATTAAAACTAGATTTTATTTAAAAAAAAAACTTAAAATAATTTATATCATATTGAGCTAATGTATTAAAAAGAATTTTCTTTTTCTAATAGTTAAATATAAGATTTAAACTTTGAAAGTTAATGTAAAAAAAGAAAAATATCCCCTCAATCATCATAAAAATAACTTGAAATCCACTAACCTATCCTGGATAAAACCTAAACTTGACCCATCAACAAAATTCAAAAGCTAATCAACAACTTTATTATTTAAACATCCCCTAATTTGGACTCGTTACCAACCCAACATATGATTTGCGTTTGGCAAATGACTACATTATTGAAGTTGTCAAATTCAGAAAACCATTGAGTTGATCGAGTCTTCGTGTATCTTCCTAATTCTAATTGCATATTTTCAATCATCATATCCGATTGAATGTTTAAGGTTGCAGTGTAATTATATTTTTATTTTTAAAAAAAAATAGTTTTTTTCTATATTTTGATGTGTCGGGTTAATTTTTTTTTTTTAAAATAAATAATTATAACATTCATAAACATCGAGAAAAAGGCAATCTTTTGAAACATTGTTCACGTTCAAAGAAGGGTTACTAGCTAGCCACAAGCCACATTTATAATATTGGCACACCAAAGACATAATTTAATCTTGACATAAAACTCCCAAATATTAAATATTAATCTGTTAAAGAATATGATGTTAATTAAGATCACAAAATATGATTTATATTATTCTCTAACACATTTTCTTAAGAAAAAGCTTTTTTGAGTTTGAAACTTGCACAAAACTCATCCTATTTTTTGCTTCAGTTTTTATCAAATAAAATAAGAATGGTGTGATTCGAACTTGTGATTGATAAAGTCAATAAGATTCTGATACCATGTTAAGAGATTATCTCATCTAAAAATTTAAGTTGTTAGATAAAGACCTCAATTATAATCTATATTATTCTATATAATATGAAACGTGATTTGATTAGCAGGATCCAGCCAATAAATCCAGCTTGAGTAGAAAAAGGGCGGTGGATGATGCTTTTTGCGCCGCCAACCGCGGTTGGCCGGCGGGCCGAAGTCATATTTATCAGCTGCCAGGTGATTCTTCTTATCCAAATATACAGAACCTGAAAAACCCAGAATCTTTTAAGCATATTATTAGCATAGCTCATCATGCATGCCTTTTACTCGTTCCACAATTCAAAGTCAATGCTTTTGGACAAGAACAAGGTTATTTAAACAGTGAATTATCTTTACATTTTAGATTTATTTATTTAAAATGATTTTTTTAGTTTTGTCAGATTATTTTGATGTGATGATCTTAAAAATAATTCTTTTTTTTGAAAAAATATATAAATTTTATTGTTCTCATTTTTTTTCTAAATAAAAAACAGTTTTTACTAGTTAAGTGCTGGATGACGATAATTGACTTCGTGTAAATATGTATGAAGTGTTTTTGTGCCACTTTGATACGTTTTGACCGGATGCAAGGTATCTTAATTTCCTGTTTCTTCATATGATTAATTCAAATTAAAGCTTTGAATGAGAAAAAGGGGGAAATTAGCCCTGAAATTCAATGAATCTTCTGTTAAAAAATAGAAAATCTCAAAATACTTAGCAAGATACACTCAATTTATAAATAGAGTAGCAGCACTTTTTTATATCAAATACATTTTAAAATGAATTTGACAAAGCACATAAATAAAAATAAGGTGTTTTCTTGGTGTTGTAAGACTCAACCCGGTTTGTCAAATCAATCTAGTGACTCGTCGACAAAGAGTCTAACTCGACTCCATTTATCAAGTCAACCTAGCTCTTCACTTCTAGGAATCTAATTCTAGTAAATGAAAATACTTAATTTTTTTAAGTTGGCTTGGATCAACCCACCTTACCTTGATTCGATTCGATTATAAACTCGAGTCATGCTATGGTTTTCCTTTTTTCTCTTTTTGGCTAATAGGTTTTTTTTTTTTATTCGCTAAGCCCATCCTTGACCTATACTCAACTTAATGCTTTTTAATATCGAACAGAAGATATGGTATTTTTTATTAATCTTAGTCGACTAATTTTATAACTCTCTGAAGTTAATAATCATATAAATTTTTAATAATCATCATATTAATAATCATAAAATTTGAATACAAAATTAAATGAAAAAATAAATCTTTTAATTTGTAAGGATGATATAGTCTGCTTGGACATAATGTTATCCACCAGATAGCAACTGAAAAGCCTGTAAGACTTTATTCTTTCTATTCCACCGGTCAATATGATATTTTTTATACGCGTATATATATGTATATATATATATATATATATATATATATATATATATATATATATATATATATATATATATATATATATATATATTTATATGGTTGCCAGTTAAGGACAGCAGCTTTCTTCAGATCCTATACTAGACAGAGCAGTTCTATCTTCTCCAGCAATGATCATTGCATTCGCTATTCAAAACGCCACTTGCCTTTGTCGGTACACGCCAGGAGAAAGATTCACTTAATAATTTGGGCTTCCAGATAAATTAAATTTCAATTTATTTCTATGATTTCCTCGTACTTATTAAAACTAACATGGGTTTTAATACCAATCTGGAACAATCTAGATTTTGCATAAAAATAATAATATATATATATATATGTATGTATTTCTTGCTCTTTATGGGAGTTTATATATATATATATATATATATAGAGCAAGAAATACATATTGTATTTATATATTGTATAGACTCGATCAATGGCACTAAAATAATAAAATGAATGGCTTTGTTTAGACTAAATATAAATATATAAGAAAGCTGGCCAATTACCCAGAATCAAGCTTGGCAGTCAACATAATGCTGGTCAAATCCTTATTACATATTTTATAATTCATTGGATTTCGAGTATGCTTATAATATAGTCTTTCACATTCCAAGACTTGGAACTTATTTATTGTCTGAGGGTGTGATTGATAGTGTTTTTATTTAAAAATATATAAAAATAATATTTTTCTATTAAAAAAAATATTTTTAACATCAGTGTATCAAAATGATCTAAAAATACTAAATTTTTAATTTAAAATAAAAATATTTTTTTTTAATTTTTTCCCAAGTTAATCCTTAACTTGAGAATAACTTAATCTCAAAGCTAATAATAAATTAAGTGAAAGGCTTTATGGACTAAAAAATAATTCTTTTTTTTTAATGTTTAACAAGACAATGGGACCGGCAACAAAAGCCAAGAAAGTATTAGGGCTTTTAAATATAAATATATACTTAATAGTTAAATTCAAGACTGGAAAATATTTTGCTCTTTTTTAAAAGAAAAGAAAAGAAAAGAGAGTGATATAAATATTCATGTGATCAAAAGGTCAACAAAACACGCTCATTTTCCCACTTCTTAGTTCTTACATCTTTCGGTGTCGTTTTCCTTCTGGTAACGTAGTGCCAAAATGTTGTGCAAGACACTGGATCCACCCTCTTTAAAATATTTGAAATGCGTCACTGGAATTGTAATTTGGATTAGCTATCCCACTTTAATCACCGTTTCAAATTTAAATTTTAAAATGATAAAAACTATTTTTTTTATTAATGCATTAATTAATACACAAATTATAAACCCAAACCTGTCTAAATACAAATAAACCGTCGACAACATAAACTCAAACCGGTCTAAATCCAATTTATCCCTCAACAAAATAAACCCAAAACCGGTCTAAATCCAAGTAAACTTGTCAGCAAAATAAACACAAACCGGTCTAAATCCAAGTTATCTCGTCAATAGAATAAACCCAAACCAACAAAAAAATCCAAACCGGTCTGAATTCAAGTTAAACCATCAACAAAATAAACCCAAACCGGTCTAAATCCAATTTATCCCGTCATCAAAATAAACCCAAACGGTCTGAATCCAACTGAACTCGTCAACAAAATATACTCAAACCAGTCTAAATCCAATTTATCTTGCCAATAAAATAAACATAAACCGGTCTAAATCCAAGTTATCTTGCCAATAAAATAAACATAAACCGGCCTAAATCCAAGTGAACCCGTCAGCAAACTGAACCAAACCGGTCTAAATCCAAGTTATCTGTCAACAAAATAAACCCAGACCCAAACCAGTCTAAATCCAAGTGAACCCGTCAGCCGATCCGAGTTTAAAACCAATATGAAATTCATTTACTACATTGGAGAAGATGTAACTTGGAGTGATCCAGTCCTCGAAGGTATATATATCAGTTACATTGGTCAAAGGTTGAAATAGTTTACAGGTTCGAAGAGTGGGGAGAAAAACACAGAAAAAGAGAAAGAGCCTCTTCACATGCATCTTGTCTTGTTATAAATGTGGTTGAAGTTGAAATCTAGGAACTTTCATCGCACCTACTGTTCCAAGCAAGACCAAACAGGACAGACCAGACCCAACAAATCCAAGCCATCTAGAGAGACAATTTCATTTCAATTAAGGGCTTCGACATTGCAAAGATTAAACAAGAAAAAACGAATCTTTGATTGTATCAAACACTTGAATGCCAAATCCAACCAAGGCCAGTTACAGTGATAGTTGTCCGAAAGCAGCACAAGAAATTGAATCTTGTGTGAATACAGAAAGATAGCAGAGATTAATGTTAGATCTATCTGTATGTATGAATACTGAACTAATGAATTCATTTTGTATTTTGCTAATATGTTCATCAACAAATAATGGGGTTAGTCACAAACAGAAATTTAACTAGGATTACCAAAAACAGAAGAGAATGGATCCCGTAATCATCCACAAATCTTTCACTTCCTCCAAGCATAGACCAGCAGAGAGAATCCAATAGGGCCGCCACAGAGCTCACTTTCTTCAGAACTGCTAGCCCATTCCATCACAGAAGAGCTGCAACCAGAAGATGCCGATGACATTGAAATTGATGAAGAAGATGAACTCCTCGCTGCTGTCCTCATCAAGCTCTTTCTCATCTTTCTCCACTCTACTGGACTCATTCCAAGACTTGTATTACTGCATGATGAGTTTTGCTGCCATAAAACAGCATTACTGTTGTTGTTTTTCTCATTGATTTCTTCTTGTTGATGAGGACGGCCGCAGCCGCCGCCACATGCTTCACTTTGTTCTTGTTTCCGAACCATTGCCTCTTCATCTTTGGGGTCTAAATTGCTTTCAAACCTGAACATAAACACCGCATGGTCATTGTTTATGTCATCAAAAAGCCAGTTATAGACATCCCATGAGACTTGTATAGGGACACCATCAACTTCAATCCTCTCATTTCCTCTAAATTTCCACGTCAATCTCTTTATCTGCAAAACCTTTTTGTTATCAACACTAAAGCTCAATACTGCATCTTTATTCATGCTACAATCTATGGATATCACTCTGTCTTTCCCTCCAAATCTTGCTCTTGTGGTGTAAACTCTGTTGCCGAACACATGTTCTCTTCTCAAAACAAGAACCTGGGGTCTCTCTTGCTTCAAAGCTTTAGTCTTTGCAAAAGCTTCTTTGGTCAAATCACCGACAACAAGTACCATTTCTCGCTCAACCACCACGGCTATGTAGAACCGGGACTGGGGCTCAGGTCCCGACCCAAATTTCGCTCTAGAGAGGTCCCAGAAGATCTGGATCCTTGGCGCTGGAGTATCAGGGTCCTGGTTAATAACATGGAGTTTCTTGGATCCATGTTTTTTCCAGAAAAGGAAGGGTTTGATGTTGAGATGGAAAGATATGGTAGAGAGAGAAAGTGGGTTAGATAGAGAAACAGGAGAGCAGTAGCCGGCGTTGTCGTCAATGGGGTGGAGGAGGAGGTGGAGAGTATGGCCTAAGAAGGAGCTTGACCAAGTAAGAGAGAAGAGGCCGAGGTCAGTTTGGTAGAGGCAGGTGGTGAGGTTGGCGTTGCCTGAGTTAGGTGGTGCCGTTGGCGGAGGAAGGTGGTGGATGTCGGTGTCGGAGGAAGGGCGGAAGCAAGAAGGGAAAGGGGAGGAGGCGTGGTGGTGGGACATTTGTGTTTTTATGCGCTTGGAACTGCGTGCAAGAGATTAATAATTTTGAGGCTTTCTAGGGTTTTGATTCTTTTGAAAATATGAAGAGACGATAAGAAGATTGAGGAATTTATATGACTGGAGAGACAATAAGTTTGACCAATTTAGAGGGAAGACTTTCTTTTCAAAGACGAGGCAATGTGAATAGAGAGGGTAATTTCGTACATAGAAATTATTTTTTATACTTTTCCAGATAAGATTAAATGTATCTTTCACCTTGTAGTTATCATATTATTACGTTCAGATTTAAAGAGTTTAATCCCTTTTTAGCATGTCTGTTTAATTCCGATTTTTTAATATAAATTAAATCTAATTTATTTTGTTTTCTATATTAGTTTCATCTTTTCCTTTTTAAGTTTCTATAAATTAAATTTTATAATATTTTCAGAGATTGAGTTCCATTTAAAATTCAATTCTTAACATTTTAAAAATTCTTAACATATTTTAAAAATGACTAGAAACAATCAATGGTGTATCATAATTGGGGTGTGAAAATAATTAATTATATTGAAAAACTTACTATCATGATTCATGAACTTGATTGGAGGTTAAAGTCGATTTTGCTGCTGCTTGGTGGGATGATTTTTATAAAAGCAATTTATAAACAAATATCCGGTTTGACATTGTGTTTCAAACTTGTTTTTGAAAAAATAATAATTTTATTTACTTTTTTAAAATTATTTTTTTGGGTTTTTTAAATCATTTTAATAAATTGATGTTAAAAATATATCATTTTAATTTATTTATAAACAAAAAATATTTTCAAAAACAGTTTAAGTCACACTCCCAAAAGTTTCCTTTGTGTTTAATGCTAGGTGGTATAGTATTTTCATACACCAAAAATTAAATCCGTCTTCATTTAATATTACACAAAAGTTTTTATGATACAATTATTGCTCCAGATAGTTCAAATTAAATCCATCTTAATTCAATTTTAGGTGGTATAGTATTTTCATAGATGGTAGACCTAAGGAAAAAAAAGTTGGTACACCAATTAAAGAAAACTAATTAATTTTAAATTATATATTGATCAACTCTAAGATAAATTTAAAAAATAAACAGAATTTAAATAATAATAATAATAATAATAAAAAAAAAACACTGGATCAAGAATACATGAGAACTCGATCAAGATTCCATTCATAGCGGTGTGAACCAAAAAGTGTAAAGGAGAGGCATTGTATATAACATGGGAGACAAGAACAACTGGATCGAACTAGCAACAGCCAGTTGAAACTATAACGTTGTAACCTAATTATACAAATGTTCCTTTTTTTTTATTCATTGAAAATGATGAGATTAATAATACAATTAACTATCATAATCTTTCAAAGATTAGGGCCAAGAGAGGGTGATTATAAGTTGCTGGCTGGTTAGCACAAATATTATTCACCATGTCTTTATCCTGTTTTAAATTGTGTTTGAAAAATATATTATTTTTTAAATTAAATATTTTTTATAGTTTTTAAATCATTTTCATGTATAGATATCAAAATAATTTTTTTTAAAAAATATATCAATTAATATAGTTTTTAAATAAAAAATATATTTTTAAAAATAACCTCATTTATATTTTCAAACAATCTTAGGGCTTTGTATGAGAGTGCGGTTGTCATTGTCTTTTGAAAGTGCTTTTCATTTAGAAAATACATCATAATAATATTTTTTTTTATTTTTTTTAAAAATTATTTTTAATATCAGCACATCAAAATAATGTTAAAAACACCAAAAAAAATTTAATTTAAGCAAACAGCGGTACAACCACAAAAACAAGCAGCCCTTAATATTTCTTGTCTTCAACGGGGAGTATCCTTCACGTTACAATTTCTTCAACTAAATGATCATTCCTTCCATGATCATGATCTTAACACGATGATCGATGGACCAAGAAAAATGATGGTCAGACTTTTTTTTCTCTTGATATTATGCAAAATCTGAAATAACACCCATATTTATTTTATTCAATTTTTTCCCTAAATTAACATATTAAATAATTCTAAATTAAATTAAAGGCACAATTTTCTCCATGGAAATTTAAAAATAATAATAATAATTTGTTCTAGTAATAGTTGACGGGGTTGGGGCTGGACTTGTAATTAATAAAATATGTAGACCGGGGCATCATTTCATGACTTTGATTTGATGCAAGTTACCTGGCACCAAATGCTTGGTACAGAGATGGTTGCCCCGTCAAATGGGTTGGTGGCTCGAACCTTTAATAATGTAAACCGTTCTGTTTGAATTAGGAAGGCTAGCTGATCTGGCAAGATCCTTTCTAAAGTGGCCTTGCTGCTGCTCCTCCTCCTCCTACCACGAGAGAACAGCTCATACATCCTACTAATTCATACTTTCTTCTCTAATCTTCCAGATGATCTTTATTTCTTTTTATATTTTTTTAATATTTTAAATCCTACTAATTGATACTTGCTTTTCTCTAATCTTCCAATTGATCTTTATTTCTTTTTTATATTTTTTTTAATCTCATGAATCAATGCCAATGAAGAATGGGTCTTTACCGATTGCCATATCAATCCAACCATCTTTGGTGATTGGTTGGGTTTTCGGCCTTGATTATCTTTCAAGTTTTAAAAACAGTTTTTGAGAAAAAATGAATTTTTTTATTTTAAATTAACAAATTTTAGTGTTTTTACATCATTTTCATATTTTGATGTCAAAAATGATTTTAAAAAAATAAAAAAATATCATTTCGATGTATTTATAAACAAAAAAACACTTTAAAAAACAACCTCAACCATACTCTCAAACAAACATTTCATTTGTGCAAGTGGGGTCTTGACCTAGCGGTTGAAGGGACTTGTTTCTTTTCTCTGTACCAGGGTTCAAGTCCTACCATGCACGTCTGTCACCCCCGCAGTGCCATGCTCACTAGATTTGCAGGATGTTCAGTGAATCCAGGGGATTAGTTGTGGGGTGCGTATAGACTGGCTCGGATACCCCGGTTATCAAAAACAAAAATTCATTTGTTGAGTAGTGTTGTCAATGTCTCTTTTCAAAATATTTTTTTATTCATAAATATATTAAAATGATATTTTTTTTATTTTAAAAAAAAATTAATAGCAACCAACATATCAAAATAAACTAAAAATTCTGAAATAATTAATTTAAAATAAAAAATAATAATTAAAAAAACACTTTTCAAACCCAATAAAAAAAACGAACATTTAAATGTATTGGTTTTCGAAATGCGCAATCAATCATCTTGTTCACCTCTGTTCTTGTTGGTCACAGGATTCCAAGAAACTAGAAGCTTAGCAGCAGTACATTGAAATGAAGACAACTTTTCTGCTTTCCGGGGGATATGTCCCCAAAAGTTCACGAGCATACAGTTAATTAGTGGACAAATTTCAACTTCGTAGCCTTTTCCTCTAGGTTCAAGAAATAGAAATATAGACATGAAATAAATATATTTTTATGATGCATGAAAAATAAAATGAATTTTTTGTATTTTGAAAACAAAAAGGCACGAGAAAACATGTTTATATCTACTTTCGTTGTTTTCATTTTTTCTTGTTCTCAAATAGTAATTAAAAATGCTACCGAGAATTTTAATTTTAATATTATCAATAAAAATTTGAGAGTCCTCCATTGATTATGACGTGATGTCAGAAGACTTGTAATGTGTATAATAAGTTAATAACTCTCGAGTTAAAGTTTGGGTGTATATCTATTTATAGATATTTGAGACAGATAAAAGTTTTACTTGATTATCTAGACTTATAAAATGTATTTTCCGTGTCTAATTGTATCCAAAAAAAATTAATAATTAAATTTTGAGAGTTCTAATAGTGAAGAAATTAGCTGCATGCCCTTATTTGCCTATCCGACTGTAACAAATTTTATGCTGTGTCATGAATTTTATCCGTTCAAAATTATATTTTTTAACCGTTCATGTAACAATGTACTACTCATAGATAATAAATTATGAAATCTAATAAAATTATAAAGTAAGAGTTTTTTATTATTATTATAGCAGCGATTACCTTTTAAAATATTTTTAATTTTTAAAATTAAATTTTCACATCATCATATTATATTAAAATGATATAAAATTAATTATATACACACACACACACACATATATATATATCAAACTAACACAAAAAGAAACCGCTGCAAAAATCACTATAAATGTCGAGGGCGATTCTGGTAAGAGAAATAATGGAAAGCATCGAATATTGTGTATCAGTTACGGTCTGTACCACATATTTAATTACAGGGGACAATGAATTTAAGGATTAAAACATCTTGGCCCAGAATTCAGAAAGTACCCTGTTATATACTGTTTGTTCCTGTATTCAAAATTATTTTTATTTTAAATTAATTATTTTAATATTTTTAAATTATTTTGATATACAAAATTCAAAAATAACTTTTAAAAATTCAATATTATTTTAATAAATTTTTTAAATAAAAAGTATTTTTCCGGGCTTGATCTCGTCCAACACCGTGTCTCCTAAACTTTCAAGTGCTGTGTTTTTATTAAAAAAAAAGTAACATTTATATTATTTTAATATATTTCTAAAAAAACATTATCAATTACACTCCACAGTCCAAACTGGATATTGATCTCCTCTAACCTAAAGTCTCAAAGCGCTTGGTTTTCATTAAATTTTGCAGCTGTGGTTCTGGGAATGTTCGGTAGGGAGGGGCACATCATTTACTTCATTTCATTGGATGCTTCGTTTATGAGAAAATTTACAACACGTGCGCTAACATCTATCCATACACGCTGTCGGATCTAGCAATGGACGGCTGAGGATGAATAAGTATTTGATAGAGACTGGGCAGAGGCACTTCTTTCTTGTTTTCTGGTGCCAAGAACAGTCATGATTGTAATCGCAATTAATTTTCATCCATCCACTTTGACGGTCCAGATGGAATAATCACCATAAATACATTCTTCCACCGTTATAGAAACCTAGCCCGGCATATCAATCCGGTGACTCGCCGGCTCAAAACCCAGTCCAAGCCAATTCTCAAATATTTCGTAATCGAATATTGTTTATTATTTAATAAAAAATTAAATTAAATTAAATTAAATTGTTTGGTTGGCCAATTAGTTTTTGGATCAATCCAACGAACACGTGATTTAAATCTGAGATAAGATGAAATCACGGGCGATTTTATTACCGTGGATGAAACTGGCATTTGATTGGAGAACAGGAAACTCAAGTGAACTACGCAGAGTCCACCACAACCCGATCTCTGTAAGAGATTACCATCGATCAGCACCTGGTATTGGACCACGTAGATATCATCATTTTCCCAGCAATGACCATAATTAGCTTAAAAAAATTAAATAAATTGTTTTTTTATATATATTTTTATTTTATTGATATTAAAAAAAATAATAATTATTATTTCTATCTATTCTCGAGTGAAAAACTATTTCAAAAAGGACACACCACCTATTAATGGATAGAAGTGTTTATAATGCGTAGACCAGGTAGAGAAGTCACGGTATTGCAATTTTATGTTATTTTCCTCTTTAATTTTATGAGGTGTATGATTGTGATGTAAGATATTTTTAAAAAAAAGTATAAATATTTTTTTTTAAATTTTTAATCTTATTGTATTCAAATAAATTAAGTATTCAAAACAGGAATTTAATATTTTTTTCAAGTAGAAAACATCAATTAACTAGATTTCCAGACACATTTAAAATATATATAACTGTTTTTTTTATATTTTTTTATTTTAAATTAAATATTTTTTGATGTTTTTAGATCATTTTAATGTACTGATATCAAAAATAATTTTTTAAAAAAAAAAAAAAATCTCATTTTCATACATTTATAAACGAAAAAGCACTTTCAAAAGCAACTTCTACTACACTCACAAACAATCACTTAATGATATAGAGGGTGTTTGACACTGCGTTTCAAAAGTGCTTTTACAAAAGAATAAACTTTTTATAAATCAAAAAATATCATTTGATGTAACTTTAAATATAAAAAAACTTTCAAAATCAAATTCAACACAATCCCAAATAAAGCAAATAATAAAAGAAAACTTTGAAAAACTAAGGTGAGTCCTAGTACTATAAAAGTCAAAAGGTCAAAGAAATTGGTCGTGGAGGATAGAAAAAGAACAAGTTGGACCAAGTCATAATTTGTTTTCCCAGTTGAATCCCTCTCTTGAACATTATTTTGATCACATTATTGATCCATGTTTTATTGCAAAACCAGTAGCAAACTTGTTCTTGTAATGACCACCAGCTCCTCGGAAATTGCAATGAAGATCAGCCATGTCACTCGTAAACTATTTTGTCTCCCTTGAACTTCTTCGGTCTTCATTGCTGACTGGAATTTAATCAACTACGCAAAGATTCAAGTCGTTTTATAGTTCAGCATACCCTTTTCTTTTTCCATGTGAAATTTAATTTAACCATGATTGTGAGTTTTAAATCAGTTTAAAGTAATTCCCCTTGAACACAAATTTAATTAGAGGTTGATCTTTTAAAATTTTTTACATAATTATTGATAAATATAAAAATAAACTATGATTTGTCATATACAGTCTTGAGTTGATCCATCATGTTAGTTTACTAATATTATCTATTATCATATACTTTTTTTTTATGCGAATTAACCATATCTCTAGAAAAGCATATTTTATGAATTCAAATGAACGAGTAAAACTCTAACTGTCCTAAACTCTTATAAGGAGATCTGCCATGCAGATCGCAAACTCTTTATCATCACATTAGAGACTCTATTATTATATACCTATATTATAAAATCACACAACTAGATATAATATATTCATCAATTAATTTGATTCTTGAGTCATATAAACAAGCTCAGTATATTGTTATTTAATAATAAAAAACGGTTTTTTCTTATGAAAAAGGATGCGATTTTCAAGTATAGGGTTCCAAATTTGACTTTAAGAATTGAATTTTCCCTCTCACTAGATCAACTAATAAACTCAGGTTTTCTAGAAAAAGAGGTGCTCAGAATTCAAGAGCTGGCCAGGGCACGTGCCTCTTTTTTCTTGAAACTAAACGTGCATGGCCATGCTTAATAATTGTATAACAGGGCATGTGAAGCACCGTGTCTTTCATGGTAGAAGAAAAGTACTCGTCAAAATAAATTTCCATGGAGATGAAAAAATCAGCTGTTTTCATGATAGAAGACTAATTGAATCCAACCAAACCATTATACCTTTAACGGCAAAAAAAAAGAGTTTTGAAAATTTGGTGTCCGAGCTAACTTGCATGTACCTCGACTAATCTCACGAGTCATGAAGTTAATAATCATATGAATATTTAATGATCATTATATTAACATCTATATGGTTTAAACTCAAATTTGAAAATTACAGAAAGAATAAATTTTTTAATCCTAAAATTATAACCGATAAAACATAAAAAAAAATCATGGAATTAGACAACACCGGTGAATTTGTGTGTTTTGGTTATACGTAACTAACCAATAGATTCACTGATATATTTTAAAGTTGTCGAAGAATTATGGGTTTTCCAAAAAAATTATAAGAGAATATAAATCATCAACAGATTAATCAATGGTTTACCAATGTTTTTAAAACATTCAATCGACTAATGTGATTACATGAATATATATTAATGGATATACCAATAAAAATTGAATTTAAACCATATACATCAAGACAATCTCTAGATTTCTCAATCAAATTGGTGTTGGTGCGTTCTCTTCTTTTTTTTTAGTGGTCGACACTATCTTCGTGATTCTCTGGTGGCCAAGCCCTCTACCTCTCTTTTCTTTTCCCATTTTTTTTAGTGCTTATTTAGTAGTGTTTTTGAGGTTGTTTTTAAAAGAATTTTTCTATTTAAAAATACATTAAAATAATATTTTTTAATTTAAAATTAAAAAAATTATTTTGTTTCAAAAACACTTTAAAAACACGTTGTCAAACACCCCATTAGACTCCGATCTCTCTCTCCTTATCACCTTATCAAGGTATGCCTTTTTATTTATAGATTTTAAGTATATGTTTTCTAGAGTTATTTTCAGTAATTATTTCTAAAATTATACTTGTAGAAAATGAAACAATCGAACACCTACGACTCTAAAATTACAGATGAAACATGTTTTCAAATAATTTTCAACTATATTATTTCTCCAAAAAAATTCCTAACACCTTGCTACTTTGAAAAAAAAAAGTCTTTACAGATTAGGTTTTTTTTTCCAACTCTGTCTTGTTTGAAAATTAATGGATTGCAAATTGCAAAACAATATGAACATGGTTAGGTAATCTCATTTTCTCAAGTCCAGAAAAAAAAATAAAGGACCCCCACCATGTGCAAATTATATTAATTCAAATTGAAACAAAATCAACAAATAGTTCCGTCCAAACACTTCCTTGCCCATTGCCATCCACACCACAAAACAAAACCCTAATAATCTCACACCATTAATTACTTTCTTAAGCTCCATCCATTTCTGGTGCAGCAAATTAGAGTTGTAAAGCACTCTTTTCAAGCACCTAAGCTGTACGCTTACCACCTAAGAAGGGAGCTTACAATTTCTCTTGGATTAACACACAGAAAATATTAATATAAATTATATCATGGTGTCTATCTAATAGTTTAAATTTTCAGGTGAAATGATTCTTTAACGTGATATCAGAGTCTTATTTAATATAAATTATAATATATTATCTTATTTAATAAATTAAATTTTTAGATAAGATGGTTCTTTAATAAGAAAATTCTATTTTTGCAAGTCTTTTGAGCATAGAGTTGTCAAAGTTAGGTCGCATTACTTCCATAAATTAGGTTAAAAAATTTCTAGGGTTGAGAGTTCAGCACGTGCGGTTATCTCCTTAGACTTTAAAACCGTCTTCTAGTCCGACGCACCGTTTTCAGTTTTCAAATGCATGCATGGATCATTTTTCCTGTGTAATGGCACATGAAGAATAGTGGTACGATGCCGTCTCATTCCAAGACAACACACAATACTCTAAACTTTGAACAGTCACCTAACTCTTTCCCTAGCAATTAGGTATATGAAAGTTGAAAGTAAAGATATATTATATATTAAAATAAAAATAAAAACTAAAGTTTAAAGAGTTTAAAAAAAATGTCTGCAAGGTGTTTCCTCTTTCAATTGGGCTCTTTGCCTGGCCCAACCCAGTTACCATTGGTACTTACGTGTTTCAATGTGAGGACCAAAGCAATTTGAATGGATCAGGCCTTCTGTATGGGTTCTGAATCTACTGAGGCCCATCAGATATTACCACAAATCTCAAAATTAAGGGCCGCTAGTAAAGCCTTCACAGGCTCCCACTAAATGATCGTGGAACTTGCCATAAAATGAGCTTCTATCATATCTCTGGTGCCAATCAAGTTTAAAACTACGATACGATGGTAAATAAATGTATGTATGTATGTATGTATGTATGTATGTATGTATGCCCCCTCTCTCTCTAAGATTGCGCATAGTTAATGTTCCAAAATAGAACAGAAGTGACATATAAATGAATAAAGATGCATTTCACTTAAAAGACACGAAAATAAATTATTGAAATACATTATTCTTTTTCTTATTGTATTTTATTTGAATAATTACCCATGAGTCGGATTTCTAAATATTTATATTTTATTTATTATTTATCATATAAAAAATTTAGTTATATATATATATATATATATATATATATATTAAATAATAAAACAATGAGTATTATATATGTGTGTGTTTTAAGTCGGTATTAAGATAAGTATATATCATATTATATTAAAAAATATGTATAAATATTCTACAAATATATTTATATTATATAGTTTTTTGTTAAATTCTAGTCGATTTTAACAATATTTATATCCTACCCATTATTTATGAGCTCTATAAAAAAATATCTAATTATTAAAGTTGGATTGGTATCAAACTGTGATCCGAATCCTTCTTGTTATCTTCAGTGGATTTGACACTGCAGCCATGCTGAGATGATAGCAGCTAGGGTTGCAAATTAAACAGTAAATGATTAGATGATAATTTTTTTTTATAGGAGGAAATTATATCACCCCAGAGAAATATTTTATCGAGTCTATTATAAGAAGTGTAAATCTTAACTTTGAACTCAAAAATTATTGTATAAATCACAAGTTTTTTATCATCACGCTACGAGGTAAGGGAGAAGATGACATTTGCTTTGATTAGTAAATGACAAAGCCAAGGTTGCTGGTGCAAATGCATGGAAGCTGGACAAATTTGTGCAAAGTCACGAAGGCATCAACTTGCTAGCACAATTCAAGTGCCTGTGCTTTATACGACAAATACATCTCATATATATATATATATCAAACATCTCAGAAAGATAAGCCAGTAAGCTCCAAATTGCTGCCAGGATTCAGGATATTGTATCCGAATAATTCATGTCTCTGATTAAGGTGGTGCAGATCGATACACTTGCTTGACGAGGAAAGAACCCATGAATGAGAATGTGTCCATGTATATTTCATGGGCACGCACGTGCCCCATTCCTTGTTTGTCTCTCCAACACTGTTAGTAAGATGAGTCTATTGTCAAGGAATCATCTCGTATAAAATTTTAAAATTTTAAGTTGTTAGGTGAAACCAGGATATGATTTATATTATTCTCTAATATATTCTCTCAAATGAAAGTTTTTTGTGCTTGAAACTTACCCACAAGTCCACACTACTTTATATTTGATTTTTATCAAATAAAATGAGAGTGATGAGATTCAAACTCGTGATCGTTGGGTCAAAAAGACTTGGATACTATGTTAAGGAATCATCTCATCTAAAAATCTAAACTATTAGATAAAATCACAAGATATAATTTATATTATTTTATAATAGTTAGTGTCGTAAGAATGTTAGCATGCACATGTTAATCCATGTGAAGGGATGGGGGAGGAGGAGGAGAATTTGGAAGCATGAGACATGCCATGTAGCAGCACCATAATCCTGATGTGATTGAAAGAATCCTGTTGAGGTCTTTTCCACTCAGCTAATTAAAGAGTTGTGTGATCGAAAGTATTTTGGCTTTCCAGGGAGTTGCTCACCAAACTTTCTTCGTTTTGTTTTGTTTTGTTTCTTTCACCCACAAACAAAGTTCTTACCCTTTTGGAGTTTTGCATGACTCACTTGATCCAAGGCATCTAAATTCAAATGATAAAACACCTATAGGTATAGTAGTATCCTTAGGTTTTGTTATTATATAATAATATAAATCATATTTTGAAATTTCACTAAATAGTTTAAGCTTTAGAATCCTGTTAACCCAACAGTCACGAGTTCGAATCTCACTACTTTCATTCTATTTGATAAAAATCAAGCACAAGATAATGTGAGTCTATGTAAAGTTTTAAGTTCAAAAATTTTTCATTTAAGAAGAGTTAAAAAATAATATAAATTATATTCTGAAACTCGCTCAACATGTTAAGATTTTTGAGGGGGAAGAGAGAGAGAGAAGAATTGAGGCCATATCATTGTCTGTTCTCCAACATCTCCACATGAGATTCTATTTGTATACACCATGATTGGTTTTGACTACTTTAATGATCAGAAGATCCCACCTTTGACTCGCATGTCCCATAAGGTTTATCTCCCTCCTCCTTTTCACTCAGGTCTCTGCAATTCAAGCAATATACGATCCCTTCACAAAGATATGCATCTTACAGCAACTAACTTGGGCTGTGAAGTATACAGAAATTTGCAGAAAATGTCACCAAAATCTAGGGTTTCTGGTTTTCATGGACAGCTGCACTGCTTTCATTTGATGCGCAGCAGAAAAACTGGGAGAGAAATATGTGGTTATTTTCTGTCAATTATTAGGGAGTCATTTACCAAGCTTTTTTAGTCAAAGGATCTTGTCTGGAAGAGCATGCATGGTCTGAATGACATATCACCAGAAACAATGATAATTAAAATTTATTATGAATCAAAGATCAATTTACTTATCCCACCAGTATATTTTAAAGCTTTAAGGAAATTTCCTTTAAAATCCACTGTCTGTTAAGATCTAATCGGCCAATCTTGTTCTTGTGTTTGGTGACCCTGCAATATTTTTTCTTGACAAAAAGGAAAATGGTTGGTCAGGTGAAATATCAAGTGTCCCTTTAAGGCCACAAAGTTCAAACTTTTGATGATGGTAAACTCACTAACATGCCATGATTTAATCACCTTTGCTGAATCAAAAGTTAGAAAACAATATAATGAGACTAAACAACTTTATTTTTTTATGTTTGTGGGGGGCAAAATCAATTTCCAAACAGGTAAACAATCATGAAGTTTCAATGACAAGGACTGGCCACCAACACCCCAAAACAAACATATTTTAATCTAGATGTAGTAGAATTTATGATCTTCATCTGTTCATTTTCAAGTTAAACACTCTACTGAGGAACAAACTAAACTTCTATATATCCTGTAGTTGAAATCACACAGGTAAATGGTGAGATTTTCAGCTGTTTATATATCTTGAAGAGATAATAATAGTAATATAAATGTTTGGTACTGTGATGTATGGTGTTTTTTTCAATTAAAATCACTTTTTATATTAACATTTAAAAAACATTATAAATCTGATGTTTTTGTTTAGATAAAAAGTAATTTTAAAAGCAAAAGTTATTAAATGGAACGAGCACTGTGATAGTTTAATCATTTTCTTAAAGCTGGAAAAATGGGACAATACCTTATACGCCATTAATGAAGCTACAGTTGCAGGAAAGAGAAAGAAAGAAAGATAGCCTCTGAGAGATAGTTGTGGTGGCAAAAAGAAGAAGAAGCAGGGCTCACCATTGTTAGGCATGTGATTCACCTGGCTACTTTTTTTCTCATCTAAAAGAGATCCATGCCCAGAAATGAAAAAGACAAGTGAAAACGTAAATCTTCATATCACTATCAAGCCAAGTGCTGGAAAATCTCATATCACTCTCAACTTAAGTGCTGTAAAAAGCATTCCTTTATAAGGAAAACCTCTGCAACTAGAGGTTAGATTGAAAATGGCAAGACAGGCAAAAGGAGTGGTTACATCTTGGGTTAATTTGCTGCATAATCACCCCATTTTGGAAAGCAATTGAGCAAGCATATCTGGTCAATCAGATGTTTTATAATCACCCCATTTGCTTACCATCCAATGTTAATTAACCTTTTAATCCAGGGAAATGAAACCCCATAGCCATTTTTGTATCAAAACCATCAAAGAATACTTTTTGAACATGTAGATATAAATAATAATATTTCAACTGATTAATTACAGAAGTACTCTTCTTTTACTTCTGGTTTTGTTTTGAAGTTGCACCTGCAGTATAGCAATAAAAAACAGATTGCAGTGCTGCATGTGGAGCCGAGTTTCTAACGAAACCTTATAGCTTCTTGTTCTTTTTTCTGGTTGGTAAGAATGGATTCTCTTTGTGGGTGCAAGGACTAAGGAATGCAATAAAAGCTATGAGCATTTTAGAACACTAGCAAGCATGGCATGAATGAAAGACATGGCTCAACAAATATTCGCACCACTTTCGTAGATTTTGTTGTTGTGTGGCATGACATTAAAAAGGAGAGAAAGATGGGCCTGAACAGAATAATTAAAACACCCACTCAATCACATTCAGTGTCACTGTTTTCTTCAAGAGATGATGCAGAAATCCCAACTGGAATCCTGTCTTATAAGCCTGAGATGAACCCAAAAGAACCTTTAAACCTAACAATCCAAAAAGATTTCATTTTTTTCAACTCCATTGAAAGTTGGTCTCACATCTTTCTGACAGTAAAGAAACTCAGTCTCTGCATTTCAACCTTCATTGTAAACCAAATTGCTTCTTTACCTTGCTTTGCAGAGACTCTTCCAATGACTTCAGATTTGTTCTGTTGAATAAAACTCTGCAAGATGAAATAATGCACGCATTTTTACCGAGTGACTAATAGTACAACACAGTCTTGTAACTCAAAATTTGCTCAACTGGCAATGCCTTTCACTTCTAGTTCTTTCGCCTTGACTTTCAAGAAAAGTGCCCTGCTGGCCCTCATTTTCCACTAAAAAAAATTGTTTCTTTTCGAGATCCTCTTTTCAAAACAAGTTCCTTTCACCACCACAGTGTCCAGATTGACAAATTCAGTAGCCCATTCAGGATACCTACAGTATCATAGAGGTCAGATTTGTGCTACCATTCTGGTGAGCAACTTGTATTATTAACTCCAGCTAGCGTAGTTTATCCTCTTGGAATCCTGACAAATTAGACCAAACCAAACACATTATACGGGTCTATTAAACAATTCATTAGTAAGATTGGGGTTTACTGCACCAAACATCGAATCAGATTGATAGATTTTGGTCCACAAGAATAATTTTCTACTAATGTATTGGATATTCCCAGCAAAATGTCACACTAAATAAGCAAGTGAAAACTGACCAAGTGGGTGACCTTTCACAAGATTGCTATTTTTTCTAACTGAATGGTGATGGTACGAATTTCCAGGTTCGTGGAAAATACTGCAAATTGAATACAACATGCATATGCCAAAATGTCATATTGTGATTCCATGTTTCAGAGGGTGCTTTTTATTCAAACCCCAATAAAAGTGACGTAGCAATTGAATGCAAGAAGCCTGGAAGATCAGAGAGAGAAGTCCTTGTTTCTAAAATCGTGCCATTTGCATTATAAATGAAGATTTGGAATCCTTCAAGAAGCAGCAGCAAGATTCCTACAAATCTTCCACTGAAGACATAATGCATCCGACAACAGCATACATTATGGCATACTCTACTGTACACTACTACTAATTAAACATCATCAAATGGAGTCCCTAAGGGGACACTTCTAAGGAGCTCAGAGGGTGTAAAAGACTAATCACTTTGAAGAAGCTATAAAAATTGGTTAAAATCAGCTAGCCAATGCCATTTCTTTGGCAGAGGAGGACTAGATTAATCAGGGTGTCTGTGGCGTGGCCCCTTGGGCTTGAAGGTTACTGAGTTGCTACCCCAGAACATAACTCAATAGACCCGTAATCAAGCAACTCTTCAATCATTTGCTCAATGTGGTGATCTTCAAGAGGCTTGATGAACTGCTGGTTGTTGTCAACTTGAACTTTCTTGTACACCCAGTTTCCCTCTGCCTCTTGAACTTGCAATGGACTTTTCTCTGAAAACAGAGCATCAAGTTCCTCACTTTTTATGACAATGCCATTGGCAGGGATGTTGGCAAGCGAGGTTGGTGCCTTTTGTTTCTGCTGTTTTTGTTCTTGAATTGATGTCTGTTTAGTCACTTGCAATGAGGCCATATAGCACCTATGCAACTTTGCTGTCAAAGTTGCTGAAAGAAGTTTTGACGAAGCTGACTGCGATGCATTTGGGTTATAAGGGAAGTTGGTCCTTGCCCTCGGTCCGCACATAAGCCTGGCAGCTTCATCATAGGCTCTTGCCGCATCCTCTGCAGTTTCAAACGTGCCTAGCCAAATTCTAGTCTTCCTGCACAAAATAAAATAAGCGAAACGTTTCGTTAGAACTCGAGCATATCTTCCGAAATGTTCAAGGGTCACGCTGCTGATGCGTTCTTACAATAGAGGGTGGCGAATTTCAGACACCCACGATCCCCAATGCCTCTGTCGAACCCCTCGATATCGCTGTTGTGGTCTGGCCATACTGGTGTAAGAAAGAAAACGTTTCTTTAAGAAAGTGTTTGTGAAAATGCCTGAAAGAAAGAGGGGTGCTGGAAATCAAGATTGTGATGCCAAGGAAAGGGTGGGGGAGAGGGGTTTTTGTAGGTGGGTTTGCCTGAAAGATATAGGGAAAGCTGGTCTGGCAACCAATTTAGTGATGTGGGTCCATCTTTGTGGGTTTGGGTCTTTCTATTCTTTTTCTTTATCTTTGCTGGTATGAACTGATATTTCAAACTGGCGTCCAAATTCAATTCACATGACTGGTTAGCATTACAATTTTTGTTTCATCATAAAACAAAAAAAACAAAAAAAAATCAGAATATTTAACTGTTTGCTATGGTGATCTCCCCCCTCCCTTCCAGAAAATCTAAGGCCAGATATGCTTCCTCAATTCATGCATGTGAATGTTATTTAGCCTATAGCAAAGATAATGACTCCACCAGAACTCTCCCTTCGCTTCATGACCATGAAAATACAAAACTTATATATATCACCTCTATGGATTTTGACCTAAAAATGGGAGTTTACTACTGTGCTGTGGTAAGATGTACAGATCCTTTTCACTTTCAGTAAATGGTCCACAAGTTAAAAGGGCTCAAGCAACAATTTGGTACAGACATAACTGGGTCAATCCTGAGCTGAGACACAACTATTTAAGATTCTTAGACCATAATAATTGCCCTAACAGTCCAAATCATTTGATCAAATGTTATTTCACTATATAATCGAATCAACTTGCACCCAGAGAGCAGATAAAAAAATTAAGTAAAACAGAGAAGGATTCTAAACTAAATTTACAAACTTTTAAGTTTATGGTGATTGTTCAGCAGTAGAGCGTGACGTGATGACAACGAGCTGGAGATCTGCACAGTAGGTTTCGAGTTTGAGCCAGGACGTGAATCTTTTGTAAAAGTATGGGACAACCGGAAGTTTTACTCGTCACTAGCCTAGGCTTTTCAGGAGTGGGATTTCATCGAATCAAAAAAAGAAAAAGAATTGCCCTTCCAAGTCTCAGCAGAATAATCCAGGCAACTTTGCAAGAGGTATTGGTTAATTGGAAACATCAGTTCATGTCACAGAGGGCATAGAAGACAAACAGTGTGCATGGTTCTGGTCTGGGTTGCCTCATCGCCATGCTTATGTTCACTGTCTGCAGTGTGATATTTGATCGCTTTTTTAAGTGTTTTTTGTTCAAAATTCATCAAAATAACATTTTTAAAAATTATTTTTATCGTTTCATATCAAAACAGTGTGAAAAAATAAAAATGGATTGGTCTCAATGTAAAAGCATTCTCCTGATCTCTTCTGCAGTCGCTATTTTTGACTGTTGGCTTCCCTGTGTCAGAATCTGTTTCCATGAGCGAGGAAGTTGCCATGATATTACAACCAAACATTTATATCTTCATTCGTTGAACATATTTAATCTGTCCTGTCGTTCATGGCAGAGTGGTGTGGCCTTGCTGCAGTAACTAGATGTTCATAACTTCATCAGGTTAATTTGCGGTGTCCATGCAACATGGGACCAAGATCTCTTGTTTGCTATATATATATAATCTATTGCAGAAGACTTTAGTCCTGGAGTTCATCAAGGGGAGAGAGTTTTGGCTGCTCTCGCAACTGTCGATTGTCCGGAATTCATAAAGTCGTGATGTATAATCCTTTTCACCACAGGCTTAAGCTGTTAAATTTTAAGAGCTTCGACGTTGAATTTTTGAAGTGTTGATAACTGATCAGTGTTATAAGGTCAAATAAGAGCAAATATAGAAGATGTATATTTCTAAAATAGTTTTTGAGTGAGTTCTATGATTCTAAAACAAGAAATATACAAAAACATATCGCTATTTTTCATTTTTAAACAATTATATATTAAACGCTATCACGATTCACGAGCACACACTGACAAGACATGGAGGTTTTTGAGCTGAAAAAGATTATTTCACGCTGTACATACTTACCCATGGATATGTTCAGATGTTGAAAACGAGATGGTCAGCTCTGAAACGTGTTCTAAGGGAGAAAAACGGGGCAACCCCCATGAACAGTTCGCGCCTTTTTTTCTTTTCTTTTCACACAGTACTAAACATTAACAAGATTATAATAATTACCGTTAAACTTTTTTGAAAAGGGTCGTCGAAAAACCAGAAGCAGGATGTTGTAAAGATGGGACGAGATTAGAATCTGTCGTCTCCATCTTGGTTTACAGCTAAACTCAGACTTGCATCGAATGGAGGTGAAGAACAAGATGTGAGACCCCACAAAATTAACGCGTTAGGAGGTGGGACCCAGAACACAACATGGCTGATGATAGCAGCAGCTGAGACCCAAAATATGAGTTGACAACCTCCCATGATTTTCTTGGTCATTACAGGGTCCAGTCTGTGTCATTGCTGCCTATTTTCTCTTATCTTCTGTGGAAGATCACATGCGTACTTCCACACAATTCATTGAGCAAACATGGAGAATTCCTGAAAACTGTGTTTGGGATAATGACATGCGATTCATGAAAATAAATGGTTAAATGGGTTTTCTCTTTATCCAGCTATGATCACAAAACATTGTCTCTGCCTCATCTCATTTTCTTTGTTTCTTAATATATATATATGGTGCTCTCAAAATTCAGAATGTTCAAGAATGAGAATATTTAAAGAATGATCACACATTCGTTTATATACCTACTCTAAAATTTTAAAAATTGATGGTTGGGTATAAGAGTTTAATCACCTTCAAACAATCAATTTTCATGGGATTTAGGGGTTATTCGATAATAGAATCAGTTATTTTTCTAATAAGATCTACTACAAATAAGAGAATGAGGTTTAAATTTAAAAACATTAATATTTGTTTTTATTGATGTATGATAAATGTTTATAGAATATGAATATGAATATTTAAAAAATAGAAAAATAAACCATTTATCTAAATGGCTCAGATGAAGATGATGTTTATAACCACTAACTTTGTTATTTATGCTAAAGGGATAAAGAATTATTTTCTCTTAATTCTTAAAACATAAATGAGAAGAAAAATATTTTACACAACATTAAAGTTGATGAAAATAACTCTTATACATTATTATATACACAACTTTAATACTGATAATTTGTCATGAATCAACGTTAATGACGATTCGAACAAAATAAACTTTTTTGAAGACCTTTATATACATAAATGATTATCCTAGATTCTTAATATTTTATGTTTACGAACATTAAAGTAACCTTGTGACCTGTCATGGGATATATAAATACGTAGTTGAGTCCAAGAATATTGGGATTAACATCTTAACAAACTCACATGCATGTGGATTCAATACATAGTTGAGCTCATGGATATTGAGATTAACATCTAATAAGCTCACATGCATGGATTCAACACATAACTAAACCTAGAGATATTGGACCTGATATTTTGTCAAACTCATATACAATTGAGTTCAGTGTATAATTGAATAAAAAATTATTTGAGTCTAGTTAAGCTTTTTAAGCAAATGAATTGTGTATAAAATTTGATGATCCATCGTGTATATATGTGCGCGCGCGTGTGATATTTTTTTATCTTATGATAAATATTTTGTATTGTTTTATTTTATTCATTTTGATGTAACATATACAGCACCAATAATCTACTAATATTGCTGGTCGTAGCTTTCAGCAATATATATATAAAAAAAAAATAGAAGACATATGCTGGGGGGTTTTCTCCTTATCTATGCTAGTATTCCTAAAATTAATTATATAAAAAATATTATTTTTATATATATAAAATATATTTTTAAAAATAATCATTTGTCACCCTCTAGTCACCTCTATATAGGCTATCCACATCCAATTGGTATATTCACGAGAATATTTATATGTTCTTGCATCCTCCCTAGAATCCAAACTATCGATGATAACATAGTGATCGTGATAACTATTTGATTATAAAGTGGGACTAACTCATAAATCTTAATATTTCTAAATGTTTAGATGCAGTGTTTGCTCGGTGTTGTGATAATTTGTATTTTTTAAATTATTTTTGAGATTGACGGTTCTTTATGTGTTTTTCTCTCGGTTTTAAAGTTTTTATTCCCTCTCCATCTTAGTCAAAGAAAAGTAGTTAATCAACAACCTAAACATAATTTATTATTAGTCTTGACGCGGTTTGTGGCTAAATAAGAAAGGGGGGTGATGGGAACATATGTTAGGTGGTTTAGTGGTAAAAGTTTGAGATTAAGAGATTTGTTTTTTCTTGTGATTTCATACTTTGAGCTCTTATGATTGCTAATATGATGGTTATTGAAGGTTTATATAATTGTTAACTTCATGACTCATAAAATTAGTTTTAGAACACGTAATCTGGTCTGGACTGCTAAGGAACCAACTCAACTAAGAGTTTAAATTATTAGACGAGACCCTCAAAATATGATTTATATTATTCTTTAACACATCTCTTCAAATGAAAAAGTCCCTTGGGCTTGAAACTTGTACATAGGTTCACACTAACTTGTGCTTCATTTTTATCAAACAAAATAATAGTGGTGAGATTAGAACTCATGATCGTTGGGTTAACAAGACTCTTATACCATGTTAAAAAACCAATCTCACCTAAAAAATTTAAATCTATTAGATAAGACCTATAATATAATTTATATTATTATGTAATTCGAACAACAACAATGCTAATAATAATAATAATAATAATAATAATAATAAAGTGGTGATGGAGATTCAAGGGATGTGATAGAAACTGTTGTTTCCTGGGGAAGTTCTCCCGCAGTCTATGGGATTTGCACAGGCTGGTCCTTTGAATTTTTGTTGGCAGCCATTACCACAAACTAGCTCGTCGTTAGCATGCCATGAAAAAGGATGTATCCATCTCCATCTGGAACTGTTCATGATCACTGTGCTGTTTCACGTTTCAGATAAATAATTAAATACTATCCAAATATTCAATTTTAATCTCTCAAGAACCAATAGGATTCTTAGAAATGTTGTTGCATGCTAAAAGGGCTCTTTATATTTACATGTAAAGCAATTTAAAGAAATAGAAAAATGGAAAAACAAATTTCCAAATCGTGGGAGCTCACAAGATTAAGCTATTAATTAATTAATTAGTTTATATAATAAAATCATACTAAAATCTGAATATTAAATGATTGATTGATCATGAAAAGATGGAGTAGCTTCTAGATCATATTGAAACTTTCTATGAAATGCTTGCTTATAAAAAAAAAATATCTTCCAATTTTATGGATTATTTATGGGCAAATAAAAAGGGTTCGAAAAAAATCCAAAAAATAACGATAACTAAAGATCTTATCGTTAAATCAAGCTCATTTTTTTTTGTAGAATATTCTTGAAGCTGTTTTTCTATTAGATTTTTATTTATTTTCTTATTGACCCATTAATTTTTTTTTGAAATTAGATCTAGAAGTTTTTTTCTTTTATTATTATTTTAGATATTACATATTTTTAGATTTTAACCATTGATTTTCTACCTAGTTTATATTTTTTATTCGGTCGGTTTGTAAGAACTCTTATTTAAGTCGGGGGTGTTTTTTTTATAATCCAAACTATTATGTATATTTCATAAAAATATCCAAGTGTCCTCAATTAGTGTGACATGGTAACAAACAACTTGAGATCTGCATTATAGATTTCGAGTTTAAAGTCAGGACGTGCTCACCTTATAAAAATTTAAGACAGTCGGGGTTTTACCCCCTTAAACTAGATCCACAAAAAATACCTAAAAAGGAGTGAGGTTTCTTCTAATTAAAAAAAAATATGGAAGTAATTTTAAGACATGGAACCGTGGTCTTTGCACTTCAAACATGGTTTCTTGAAAATCATAATCCTTGTAAAATCAATGATGTAATAATCCATTAATGGCACAGGGAAGTTGCTGCAGCACATGCCTGGTGAGCTAGGCAGCACTTTCGAGTCTTGACTGATGAACATGGGGGAGTTAATTAAGGGAGGCATTGCTTAAAATATTAATTAACCAATATATAATTTATGCTACGACTTGGACTTTCTTTTTTTTTCTCATTACAAGTGCTACCAAGCTATTAATTAGACAGCTGCGAGAGTCATTTTCATGCCATGTGCAGAGAAATTAATAAGAAACTTGTTTTAGGAGATATATTCATGTTATTTTTCTTTCAAATCCGCGTTGTCTGACGAGGTAGATAGTGCTTTAAAAATTATTTGAATTTTCCACATTCTGTGGCATGACTTGTAAACATATTTATTTAATTTAATGGATACCTTATTTTTATATTTGGGATGTGCCATTGAATTCGCAACTTCCATGAAATTCTTGTTTTTTTTTAATGTTAAAAATCTTATTCCCGGAAAGTGCACTTTGTGAGTCCAAATGAATGAACGAAATCCCGAGTATTCCAAGCTTTTATATGAAATACATATCCTGACTTAAACTCGAGATCTGATGATATTATACTCGTGTTTATTATTACCATTCGAGGAAATATTTTTCCGAACATAAGATTCCATGAAGAAAATGATTTCTCGGTGCCATGCCCTATTTATTAGTTCATCATGCAGAAATAATGAGTTTTAAGAAGAAAAAAATAAAAATCAACAAATTAGATGTATGGTGAAAATATAGTTATTAAGCTTGGTGGGGTAAGTTGTCAAGGCCATCCTTATTTGATTTAAACAAAAAAAATAACATTGTTTAAATTTTAAAAATAATAAATCATATAATCAATCCATAATTCAAGCCTTGTAATGGATCGTGGTCGAGGTGGGATTCCATTACTATGGAGAAAGGATAAAAGAAAAGTTGTTGGTGAGGTGGGAAAATCTGAATATAAAAAACCGGCAAGGCCAGATCCGAACCTAATGGGCCCATTATAGTATTCAAAGGCCTCCTATATAGCCCAGTTCAAGAAAGAAAAATGTTTTTATCAGACATTTTTAGGAAGAGGATAAGTGGAGAAATAAAGTGGGCTGTGGCCCAAACAATAGAAAACCGGGCCCAAACATTGTACCATGAACAAATAACTTGACGAATCGTTCGAATGACATGAACTAACATCATCTGAAATATTATTAAAATACTTTTATAAGATTTTGAAGAAAAATGTCAATGTTGTTATTCTTACAAAAAATAAATTAGAAAAAAACATGAAAATTCTGCTCATATTCCGATGAAATATTGATATAATATGAGGGGGGGGAAATAAACAAGCAAAATATTATAACATATATATTATATTTTTAATAATTATTTTAATATATATTTATATTTCATCATTATTGTTTTTCACTAAATACATTTCTGATTTCTAGTAAAAAAACACTAAGCAATCACAATCTAACATCAGTAGTGCACATGGAAGTGCCATGCAGATAGATACAACACACATCATAACCTCCATTTTTTTAAAATTTTGAATTTATAGAAAAGTCATAAATACATATTATTTATGTTTGACACACAGCACAGCAGCCAGAAATACGAGGATTGATTGGCCGAGGCAGAATTCAAATACTCAACAGAGACTACTGCAAAAAAAACGCCACAGTATATATATAAAGTGGCCCAACTTGGTCACTTGAATTCTGTGTTTATTTGAGAGGGGGGGAAAAGACAGCGTATAATGGTGAGTTTATGTTCATTTTCATGCTTTAGCCTTACAACAAGTCGTCGTCGTCGTCGTCGTCAAGGTATGTGTCAAATGTCTTCGTGAATTTCTGATCAAATGTTTCATGTTTCGATTGTGTAAGAACTTTCATGGCGTTTGGCAGATGGGTTTGTGAGAAATGTAACGTTTTTGGAAGCACAGAGAAGTGGTAAACTAAGGTACTCTTATAGAGATTTTCCTTTCTTTTTCCCCCACTTTATATATATATATATATATATATATATATATATATAGGTACTCGTAGAGAAATACCTTACGATCCTGCTTATTGATTATATTTGTTTAGATTTATTAGTTTCAGTCTTGTTTTTATAAAATCATTTTGTTTCAATTTTCTTATCAATATTCAAATCGTGTAATGTTTGAAGTACATGAATATTATGTATGAACATGATATGGATTTTTATATTTATTTGAATTTATGGGAACTCACGTATAAAAACTAGCGAATAAATCCTTTTAATTCGTTTGACGTAGGTAGAGGTTGGTGTTGCCCATGTAAAAATAAATAAAAAAAGGAGATAAATTATTAGAAGAACTTATTCTATATTAAAATATATGGATTTGATCCTTTGTTTCCAGTCAGAATCACTTGTGATGATCTTCCTCAATCCCGACGATTGGAAGCCCTCTCCATGCATCTTGCTTCAACTGTTAAAAAACATTATTTCAATTCAAGATTTTCAACAGTCTTTCATCAAAGATTTTCAGGTAGTGTCACCCCAGTTAAAGTGCCAGTGAACCAATCACATTGCTCACCGGGGAGAACTCAATGCAAGAAAACCATTATTTATCCGCTCAAGATTGTCATCTCCGGCCAGCACAGAAACTGTGCTTGGCAGAACCTGTAAGAGATTCAGAGAGCACAGTGTTCTTGTCACTTTACAGGATGGAATTTCGACAGGCCCTGAGAATGAAAATGTTAAGGACAGTACTGTAATCCAGCTGTTGCATTCGTTCTATCAGTTTTCTCGTCCTCATACTGTGATTGGCACTGTGAGTTTCATGTTCTTACACTTTATTGACATAAAAGTAGTGTTTCTGATAGAAAGAGGTCAGTAAACCTGGGCGAAGTTCAGATCTTTTTCTTCTCTTGTTTTTTCCTTTTTTGTGTTTACAGCTTATAGGGATAACACTGGTTTCTCTTCTACCAGTAGAAACAATATCTGATTTGTCCCCCACATTTTTTATGGGGCTGCTGAAGGTAAATTTCGGACGAGAAGACTAATAATTGCCTCTGATGGGATTTTAGCTCTAATACTAAAGAATTCTTTTCACAACTCAGGCATTGGTGCCATCAGTGTTGATGAACATTTACGTGGTGGGGTTGAATCAATTGTTTGATGTTGAAATAGACAAGGTACGTGTTCATGTGACTTAAATCATCGATTTGTATGATCTCTGCAGCAATTTATCTTCCTACTAAATGGTATATGAATTAATTTTGGTCACCATTAACGTTTCCCTCGCTGCCTGGCAAAGAAGTGTTCTTGGCTTCATTTTTTACTGATTTTATGTTCTTAGGTGAAACAAACCTTATCTCCCACTTGCGTCTGGCGATTTCTCAATGGGAACTGGTGTCGCCATTGTTTCGGCATCTTTATTGACAGTAAGTACGATTACTCAGCAGCGGAGAAGAATGAAGGATTTGTAAATCAGTCTCCTGATGAATTTGCCTCCTATGTTGATTGTTTGATTCATTTATCAGAGTTTTGCGATGGGAATCATGTTTCAATCCCCGCCACTACTTTCTGCCCTACTCATTAGTTGTGTGCTTGGGAGTGTGTATTCTATTGAAGTAAGTTCCTTACGCATCCTGCGTCAACAGTTTGTACTATTCTGATACAATATTCTAAATGATCTGAAAGACTTGGAAGGATTTCTGAGAATTTCTGTTTCTTTGTAGCTTCCTTTTCTCAGATGGAAGAAGCAAGCATTTCTTGCTGCAACATGCATCATGGTCGTGAGGGCTATTGTTGTTCAACTCGCTTTCTTTGTACACATGCAGGTAAAATTTATGTTTTTAGGCGAGATGGTTCCTTAATATGGTATCAGATTTTTATTGACCTAGCAGTCACGAGTTCGAATCTCATCACCCTCATTAAAATCAAGCACAAAATATTGTATGTTAAGGAACCATCTCACCTAAAAGCTTAAGCTATTAGGTGAGACCCCAGAATATGATTTATATTATTTTTTAACGGTGTGGGTTTGTGCAAGTTTTAAGCCCAAAGAACCTTCACTTGAGAGGTATAAATTATATTTCGGGGTCTCACCTAATAGCTTAAACTTTCAAGTGAGATGATTTTTAACAAATAAAAATACTTGAGTTTGTAGTTCACTAAGCCACGGAGACCTCAGTCCCTGATCAAAATCTGAAAGTCAATTGTATGAAAATTCTATCACTGATCTGGGTTTCTTCTTGCTTCCTTGATTGACTCAACCAAATCGTCGTACTTTGCAGAGATTTGTTCTTGGCAAAACAATAGTTGTGACAAGATCATTGGTGTTTGCAACTGCCTTCATGTGCTTCTTTTCTGCTGTCATTGCTCTATTCAAGGTAATTCCACAACCATAATGGACCTCATTGTAAGGCAATTAACTTGTATCGCTGCAAGTATTTTCAAACACAGCAGTATGAAAGTGCGTGCACTGTGTTGTAAAAGGTATAAATGGTATTTCAAAAAACTATTCCACATTACTGGTATTTCAAACAAGAAACAATTTGAAATACTTTTTTTTTCCCTACTTATTTGCTGGTCTTTCTTCTTTCCAAGCTATTTCTGTGTTGTCTTTTTCTGTTGAAGAAAAACTTGTTGAATCCTGAAAATAATATCCTTAAGAACAGTGTACAAACTCGGCTCAAGTTACTGTCTCCCATTCCTTACACATATTTTTCACAATAAACAACAAAGTTTATAACTATATATCTGCAGCCAGAATTGACCTGACTCAGCCATATATTATTGAGGCTACGTGGGTACTGGAGATGACTACAGATTTTCATAAGTGAATCTATAATCATGATGATCTCTAATTAATGTCTTTCTAGCATCTCAATAGGACATACCTGACGTTGATGGCGACCGAGATTTTGGCATCCAGTCCTTCAGTGTCAGCTTAGGGCAAGAAAGAGTAAGAAAACTAAGTATCACTTAGTTTTGTAAAATTCCCACTCCTCGTTTGCTTCCTGCAAGATGGAGTAGAAAGACAAGCTCTCATATGATCCCGACATGTTTTGCTCATCTTGCCAGGTTTTTTGGATTTGTGTTAACATGCTGCTAATATCATATGGAGCTGCTGTGGTTGTAGGAGCTTCGTCTACATTCCTGCCAAGCAAGCTCATCACAGTGTGTATCGTATAATATTCCTGCAGAAAACATTCCTGTTCATCACAATCTTCTGCAATTTTGTTGCTCACTAAAATCGGTTTTGATTCAGATATTTGGCCATTGTACTCTAGCTTTCATTCTGTGGTTTCGAGCACGATTGGTGGATCTTACCAGTAAAGATTCCATAACTTCCTTCTACATGTTCATCTGGAAGGCAAGTCAAACCATTTATGTTAAGAATTTTCATTCTGAATTAATTACATGTTTAACCACTTCATTGGTTTTGTCCTATGTTATTACAGTTGTTCTATGCTGAGTACTTCCTCGTTCCGTTTGTTCGCTGATCAGAAGAGTCGGCCTGGATTATTTTTTGTCCAAGATGATTTTTTCTGCTGTCCTACGATCGAATCATAGGATAAATTATGGTTGGCTTGTCCGAATTATGTATTTTTTATGGGAATTTTTTTTTATGGGAATTTTTTTTTATGGGAGTTTATCTTATGTTAAAATTCTTGCTCATTGTATTGCAATGGACCATAATCATATCTTCATGTTAGCTCATTCAGAAACTTCCTTGATACAAATCCAGTTTGGATAAATTTAACTTCATCCCTTGAGTTTCAAATTATATATTGTTTGGTCTTTATTGTTAAATATTTTTTTATAATTCATCTCAAAAAAATTTATTTTTATCAAGTTTCAGTCCATAAATATTAAAATAAAAAATAGAAAGTTATTAAAAAATATCCCCATAAAATTCCTTTTTTTATATCTTTTTTTTTAATTCATAAACGTAATAAGGATTGTGCATGTTCATCAAACTTAAGATCTTACAATGCAAACAAACTCAATTTCCACTAAAAAAAACATGTGTCTATAAATCATTCTACTGGAAAGATTTATGTCTCTCGATATGTGGTTTTCAATAAATAAACTTTGATAATTCATCAACTATAGTAGAAGTTGCACCTTATTCATAATTTATTTATTTATTTGAGTTTTTTTTTAATTTGGTTTCTAATTAAATTGTATGTTTAGATTTTATGTATTTTATATTTTTTGACTTGGATATTCATATATTTAATGTCAGTTTGCAATTGAAACTTTGATATGGTTTCTCTTATTTATTTTAATTAATTAATTAATTAAAAAAAAACAAAAAATAACACTAGCACTTTAATCCGAACCAAATATTACTAATTCTCCGAAAACTTTCTCTCCGAAACATAGCGTGTTCATTGTTGGTTCGTATAGATATATGTCGAATGGGCCCGGGCCCAATTATTAGACTTTGGCACCCACTCAAAATCAAAGGCCCAAACTATTAAAAGGAGTCCATCCTTCACCTCTGGGTAACCCACAACCGCCAATAAATCCATGTATAAACAACCCTCTTGTAAGTGCTAGGGTTTCTCCTTCCAGTATTTTCGCTTGCAAGACCAACCAGCAGCAGAAGAATACCAGAAGCAAGCAAAAATGGTAACCCTCTTCCTGTCTTGGTAGATCCTGTCTTGATTGAGTCGAAACTCTTTTGCTGATAATTGACATGGGTTTTTTATATTTGTATTTATGTAGCCGTCACACAAGACATTTAGGATCAAGAAGAAACTAGCAAAGAAGATGAGGCAAAACAGGCCTATCCCTCATTGGATTCGCATGAGAACAGACAACACTATCAGGTCTTTTTACTTGTCTTTGTTTCGTTGTTTGTTTTGAAGCAAAGAACGAAAGTTTTGAAGTGATTGAATGTGGGGTATTTTGTGTTTTCTCTAGGTACAACGCCAAGCGCAGGCACTGGAGAAGAACTAAGCTTGGATTCTGAGGTGTTTTGGGTACTTGGAAAATTGGGTTTTTGTTTATGTTTCGGGGGCTTGAATTCGTTGGAGAATTCATTAAGGAGGGAATTATAGCTGATATTGCTTTGTAAGGAACTCACGAGAGTCCCACTTGAGAAATCTTGCTGTGTTTGAAGTATTGACTTTTGATCAATTTTCAATTCGATGAAACTTGCAAGTTTTTGGTATGAATTTTGATTGTGTTTAATTTGCTGTTCTCTTATGATTAGGTTATCATTAGGATGCTTTGTCATTGCTGTTTTCTAGGATTTATTAGCCAAATTATTGTAGTTATGAGTCTTCACTGTCCCCAAGGCGGTGAAATGAGATTGTTTTCTTCTGCATACCAGCTATGGTAGAAGCCAGTTTGAGTGGCCTGGCTTTGTTTAATTGGTTGGATGCATGAGTTAGTCTTATTAATAGCCGTTTAATTAGGTCGATTTGAAATTATTTTCCTGTTCTATTCAATGTTTACACGCGTAAAATAGATTCTTTTGTTGATTTTCAGCTTGAATTTCATTTCTAAAATCATGGTCTTCATTTCATATGATTTTTATACAAATTTCTTACACACAGGTACATTTTGTGATTCTGATAATAGTTTGTGATTCTGATAATAGTTTGTGATCAATCTTCTATAAATGCAGTCCCGTGAATCTTGAGGTGTATATGCTGCGTAGTCCTGTTAATGAACATTTTGCTCATCTCCAAATATGGGGTTCTGTTTTCATCTTACTCCATTTTTTAGATGGCATGAACCATCTTGCCTTGCATAGCCATGGCTTATGTTAATGATTGGAACGCCGATCTCTCGGCAAAAACAAATTGTCACGGGATGTTTTCAGATGGATGCTGATCATTTTTGCTGCATTTCTGTTCTTGGTACTGCAAATCTAATGCTCACTGACAGTTTTCTGAAAATGTACTCATCCATTCAGTGCATTTCTGTTAAGGCTTGAGGTCTTAACAATTTCTTCAAGATTAGGATTTTTTTTTCTATAAAAAAAATGATCTTAAATACACCACACACGCATTAATCACGTGTTGTTATTATATTTTATAATTGTTCTGAAATTTCATCTCAATTTAATATTTAGATTAAGAGATGATTGATATTGTAAAATTATTTATTATTTAAAAAAAAATATTATTTGGTCGAAATGGAATGAAACCAGAATATTTCCGATCGGTATTTGGCTAAAAAATTCAGAATAAATTAGAATTTAAATTGAGGTAAAAATGATGTTGTTTTATTTTATTTTATTAACTGTTCTGAAAGATTTTGAAATTTTAACGTGCACTGGATAGGTGGAATTGAGCTTCTTGAATAATTGTAAAATATAATAACAAATCCCCCTCGATGAACTGAAGCTGCTGAATATGGGGAAAGAGGCCATAGGGGAGTTCATTTATTCTCAGAGTCCAAACATTTATGACTGAGCGGGCTCATGGCCCAGATGTGGGCCCATTTATTAAACCCCGGCCACTTATACGCTGACAAATGTCTTTCTGAGGCAAATGAGCTGCCCCACCAGTCACAAGGGCAGAAAGATATAACCACGACTTTCTTTTCAGCAATCCATAATTGCTACTGAATCTCTCCCGTGTCTCTAGCACAGTTCCTCTCCCTTTTGATGATTATTTTCTTGTGGCCTAACATGAAAACCAAATAGAATTATCCTAATTAATCACACCACAGGAATATTGTTGCTGTTTTTCAAAATATAGTTGTCAATTTTGTTTTAATTGATATTTTATTTTTTTATTAATAAGGAATATTTTGATTTTAGAGTGTTTCGATGCATAGTTTAGAGATTGTATTGTTTATCTATAATTAATTAATTATATATATATATATAATAAATAAATATATATATATATATATATATTTAATTTTTTTAAAATCAAAGTTGACAAAGTAATTATATTATTTTATAATATATTTTTATTATTGTTTTGATTTTGGTTTTTGCATTTTCAATATATTTCATAAAACAATAATATATATATATATATATATATATATATATATATATATATATATATATATATATATATATATATATATATATAATCAAGAAAGTCAGGTTATCATGGAAAAAAGCAAGAAATCAAAGGCAGGAAGATGAACAATATAATAATTTGTCCAGGCGGGAGGTGATTTTTGTTTCTTAGCCGAAATGGCACAAACGAGTTAATACTGAAATGTGTTGGCCGAAAAATCCGGTATATGAAAAATCCGGTACATGCTAGAATTTAAATCGAGATAAAAATAATAATTTTATTTTTATTTTTTTACTAGTATAAAATATTTCAACCGAAAAAGAACGTAATATTTCTCGTACTATTAGGGATTTGCTAGTGGAAGCCTTGATGCAGATGCGTCATCAGAGAGGTTGTTTGCTGCACGTGGTATGGAGCTTCTGGTTGCTCAGTAGTCATACAGCAAGAATTTGGGTTTGTATACCGAAAGAATTGGGGCGATTAATGTTGTCTGTTCATCAGCAGATGCAGCAGCAAGGTGTGATAAACTGATTTACTACATAATCCTTGCTATTTTATATTGCCAGTTTCCTTTTATTTCCATTGAAAACATGAATGAGATGCCATACCCTTATCTGTGGATTTTGCATATTTATGTTTTTTGCTTCTTATAAACGAGTAAACTTTTGTCAATTTTGTTGTAATTGAGGTCAGGCTGGTGCTCTGTCAAAGGTGTCATGCGAACAAGTTGCTAAACCACCAATTTGATAGCAGATCGGCATGTTTTCCTTCACTGGCTTGAACAAAACTCAGGTAATTGTTCCTCACATCTTCATCAAGTTCTATCTTCATATTTTTCTACATTTGTTCTTATTTTATATTCACTGGGTGAATTTGTTCTCTCATTTTACCCCTATGAACCTCAGACTTCTCCATTTGCCATCATTAAATCAGTGATTATCATAAAACATTTGCTGCCACAGTTTGTTCTCACACTGCTGCCATTGCTTAAGTTATTCAATTATTAATTTGTGTTTCTCTTTTTTGTCCGATCAGAGCGATAATATGACCAACAAGTGGCATGTTTACATGACGAAGGATGGAAGAATATCCTTGGCTGGACTGTCTTTGGCCAAATGCGAATACCTTGCTGATGCAATTATTTTCGACTCATTCCACAATGTCAGTTAAAAGAAATGATGAACAGGCATCGGAACCAATCAAAAAAAATTTGGTCGCTTGACTGTTTTACTGAGTTGATATTTTTATGGAAATTTTGAAATAATGCTCACCGGTATTTGACTGGAACAAACCCATGTAAACCGAGTTTTGATCAAGGCTATTTATTACACCCCAGCTGGGGCTAAAGCTATATTCTTACTGTACATGGCACCAGTTTATTTCTCTTCTCAAGGCATTCTCCTTTTGTCAATGGCGATTGCTTCCGATTTTATTAGGGAAGGGCATAAAAGAGTTCCAGCAGGACAGCACAGAGCTCTGCTCTGTGCAGAAACCCAGACAGCTAAAAGATCAATAAAATCCCAAGAGATAGAAACTGCTATTTTACAGATTCTTTGAAGTTGCTGAAGTGATTATGCACATGGCCATGAGATTGAAAGTATAATTGATTCGCAGAAATAAATATTGGGAATGCTATTGAACTGATTCTCTAAACTTTGCTTCAATTTACAAATGTGGTGAAGATCCAGATATGCTCTTCAAATCCATCTATATCAACCTTCATGACCGAAATACTCAAATATACGAATTATGAAATGATACGTCAAAATATGCACATGAGAAACTAAGAAGGTGCAGTGGGTGGATGATTCATCTAATACAAAACTTAAGCAGAGGCAGCACCATCCAAAAACAGTTTCTCTGCTTGCCGATGACCTCCGGGGGTTGTAGGCTGCGGAACTCTTAGCGTCCCTCCGAGCTCGAGAGGAACTAATGGGATGAGAGAGTGCACAACATCTGTTATGAGGGGGCGGTAACTTGGCTCTGGTTGAATACACAGCACGGCTACTGCTGCAACCTGCAGATATTGCTATCCATTTAGAAGAGGTGATAATTTAAGTTAAATAATATTCTTTTGGTCATTGATTTAATTAAAAGGTAGCACGTTGTTCGTATTTCCAGGAAAATACTATCTGGTTGACGCTGGCTATCCGAATGAGCTCCGCTTTCAACCCTAAAATCACCTAACTTGAGCCAAATAGAGTTTTTTGTTGTCCACACAAAACTACAACCAATCCCAGATTTATTATTTCAAGGAGAAAAACAACTTTTAAGGGTTGGTTTGCATTTGTCAGCAGTCAACTAAAATTCTAGAATGTACAAATTCAAATCTAGAAGTAAACTATGGTTTTTATTGTTCACGAAACCTGGAACAAGTACTTCTCATCTACTGAATCTCTGATAACAGGATCCACAATGGTTGGAAGCACAGCTCTGTTAGTGAGCTGAGGCATGGCCTGCATTTAAAATAGCTAGAGCATTAAATATAGTTATCAAAATCTTGATTTTATCGCGTCTCAAACGACATTAATTTTTCGCGTATGGAGTTAACATACCCATGTTACTAAAGATTGGCAATGAACTGGTGTCAGTTTTTCTACAGGCCTTCTTCCTAGTAGAAGCTCTAGAAGAACAACTCCAAAAGCATAGACATCACTCTTATCCGTCAACTCACCTATAACATTAGAAAAGTAATTGTTGATATGGGAATAGAAAATGGCAAGATTCGAAGCAAATACAATGTGATTTCAGTCATTTTTTTCATCTGATTGTCATGTGATTTGCTCTGTTAATGGCAGAACCTCAAAACAATTATTTGGTTGAAGAACCTTGAGTGTGTCATACTCTTAGCACACAGCTCCAAAATAACAGACTGGCCACATAATATTCAAGTGTTATAGATCGTGAAAGCCAAAACACAGTACTATTTTACACTTGGACCAAGAAATTCTTCGAAAGGAAATGCATAATTTAGAGATTCTTTGACCATGCTATCCAGATTCATTACTTCTAAGCTCATGAATTCATGCAAAATGCATCAGTCTTCTCCCTTATAAAAAAAAAATGGCTTCTCAACTCAACTCAACTCAACTCCATCGTCTAGCTTAAGAGTCAAAACTACTGATGTCAAAATATAACCAGGAGTTAGCATACCATCTAACATATACTCCGGGGCTACATAACCCACAGTGCCTGAAAGCTTGAGCTTGTTCTTGTTATAAGAGCTATCAGCTACAGCAAGACCAAAATCTGACAGCTGAATTCAAACGCAAGTTAAGAGAAAGAAGGATATATTGAAACAATTGAAAGTTGGATTAACTTAAAAGAAACTCAGAAATTTTAAACATTTTTACCTTGGCATTGAAGTTGGCATCCAAAAGTATATTCGATGATTTCAGATCTCTATGGATCACTACTGGCTTGCAGAATTCATGCAGATATTCTAATCCTCTATAGTCAACAATTTGAAATAAATAAATGCTCGGAGAATCAAGAGCAAACAAGCAAAAGATATTTAAAAATCAACGGAAAAGATAAAATCTCACCTTGCTGTATCAAGAGCAATTTTCAACCTTAAATGCCAGTTTAGTGAAGATCCACGAGAAGGTCCTGAAGAATCGACAACAACCCAGGAAAAATAAATGTATTAACACTTCTCCGTTTCATAATCCCTCAACTCATCTACCATGACACAGTAAACTAGAAAAAAATGAGAGATATTTTACCATGCAGTAAATCTTCAAGGCACCCATTTGGCATTAACTCATAAATAATGAACCCCGTCTCCTCATGAACACTAAAACCCACAATAGAAATTATATTTGGATGGTGAAATTTGCTCAACAAATCCACCTCATTCTGCAATGCCAATGAAATAATATTAAATCGCCGTCAAGAAAAGGCGTGGCTAGAAAAAGAAAAGGATGCAATCAATTCTACCAGAAAACTGATGATACCTCAAATTCTCTCTGTGCATCATCAGTTGTGCAGTCTAGTTTCTTGACAGCAACACTTGAGTCATCTTCCATTACAGCCTTATATACACGTCCAAATCCTCCCTTTCCCAGAAGTCTATCATCTCCAAAATTGTTTGTTCCTTTCTCTAGTATCTTATACTCAATTAATGAAACAGATCCTCTATTACTAACCATTTTCAAGGCACTGAATTTGCCCAAAAACGATGCCAATGAAAGCCCTTTCTCCACATCTTCACATCAAACAAAACAAGCCATAGAATTTTTAACATAAAGCACGGCAATAACCATAATGTTGAAGTAAACTAAAGATGGGCTGCTGGTAAAAAGAAAGCCGAAGTACCTGAACTCCGGGTATCTTTCTTCTTTTGCGAGGACTTCTTGTAGTAAATGAAACACAAAAACAAAGAAAGAAGGCTGATACCAGCAAGTATGCAACAAGTAACAATGAGCAACAAGATTTTTTTCCTGTGCAGGTCACCATGCTGGTAGTGGTCTTTGATTCCCATTTCTGATTCAACCCCTGGTCAAATTGTACAAAGAAGCAACTTTTTAGCTTATCAAGCTTTTACAAAAGAGGAAAGAACCACAAAAACAAGATTTTGAGGCTTTATCAACAATGAACAGAGAGAGTGCCAAAGAGCTAAAACTTTTTGTTACATATAGCGTGAAGTCATGAATGCAATGGAATGGAATTTGCGGTCCTTGTTTAAATTTGAAACAGAAAGTATGAATCTTAGAAGGAGCTTAAACCACCACAGAATCATTATCTTTTGAGAAAGCAAAAAGGGCCCTTTTAAGTACCTGGAGAGAAGGCAGCCATTGAAGTGGAAATTAGAGAAATGGGAGAGGGAGAGGGAGAGGGTGAAGAGACAGGTGGGTCTTCTTGTATGGCATGAACTACTACTGTACATGAGCGAAAAAACCAAATGGGAACGGTTTGAAGAACAAGAACAAGATGAAGAAGCTTCATTGTTTGTTTGTTTGTTTCTAAGCTCAGAGAACACTTGAAGATAGAGATATCCTAGGACTTATGTTCCTTAGCCCTGTAGGTTGTTCAAGAAAAGACATAACAGAAAGAGAAGTCACAAGTGGTGGAACAACAACATGGGAAGGGAGTGTAGATTGTTAAAACTTTGGTCTGGATCTTCTTCAAGTTCTTGGACTTGCATTTCCTTTTCTTGAATATTTTTTTTTATTTTCTTTTTTAAACTGCTATACTATGTTTAAAAGGAAGAGAAAAGGGATCAAAAAGGAGGCATTTATGTGGGCCACTACCAGCAATCATGTGGGCCACTACCAGCAATCATGTAGGCAGTTGTGGACTTGTGGTGTGTGGCAAAAAGCTGTTGCCTGAAAGAACCCACTTTCTTTCTAGCATGGGACAGGTAAATTCCAATTTGTTTTTTTCCATTTTGGGAGTTTCTCAACGTTAACGGCACCCGTTTCTTTTGTATTTCAATTCGTGTTTGAATATATTAATTTGAAAAAATATTAAATTAATATTTTTAAGTGTTAATCAATGGTTTTAATGTATTTATGTTAAGAAAATCAAGAAAAAAAAGTTATTTTAATATATTGTAAAGTCAAAAAATATATTGTATCACAATATCAAACACCGAGCAAACTTTACTTATAAAATTTTTTAAAAAAAATCCCTTTCAAATATCATGGTCATAAGATTCACTCAAACAAGTTAATATATATCATTCAGGTTATAATAAAATTAAAATGATGATTTAAATCGATTAAGAGTTCGTCTGGAAAGTGTTTTTGAAATTATTTTTATTTTTTATTTTAAATTTAAAAAAATAGTGTTCTTAGGTTATTTTGATGTGGTGATGTCAAAAATAATTTTTAAAAAATAAAAAAATATATTATTTTGATGCATTTTCTGAGTGAAAAAATATTTTAAAAAACAACATTAATAACACTCTCAGACAGATACTAGATCTAAGTTAATATATAATTGAATGAAGTTACTATACCCACCAAATCTAATAACAATTTGAAAGGGGTAAACAACAATTTCATGTGGGGTTTTTGTGAATTTGTCATTTTGTTCATGCTTGTATTTCTTTATTTTGAAAAAATAATAATCTCATACACATGATAGATGTCCATTTTAATTTGTCAAGAATAGAAACGGGTTTTGATTGGAAATGTTTAGCAATGACCTAACTAGTAGTAGGCTTTGGTTGGTTTTGGTGTCTTGTTCCAGATTTTTTGTCATCCAATTTCATTTTCAAGATCTAATTAAGAACATGCTAGCTTTTTTAACTGTAATTTAATCTAGATCCTGTTGATATTGTGTTTTAAAAATATTTTTGAAATAAATTAAAAAATATAGTTTTATTTTTTATTTTAAATTAAAAAAAATATTTTTAAATCATTTTCCCACTATGATATCAAAAATAATTTAAAAAAAAAAATATATATATATATATATATATTTTAAAATATTTCTAAATAAAAAAAATATTTTAAAAATAACCTTAATCATATTCTAAAATAGTCAAATGTCAACCGACAATTTGCTGGCACAGCTTAATCACCATCATATGACTTCGATTATAAAAAGATTTCCCTTTGGCCTCGTTTACAATCGCCTGGCCTTTCGTTTTGCATTTCTATATATAGATGCTTGTAGTGTTCTTGGTGCGCTCACATTTTCAGAAAGGGAAGAAAAGTATTTCTGACAAAAAATATATAAAAAAAACATGGAGTCTGTTTATTTTTTATAAAAGCATAGGATAATTAGAATTTTATTTATTTATCTGATTATATAAAATATGTTTTCTATAGATGAATTTTTTTTATTAAAAAAAATATTAATTGAATAAAATATTTTTTACAGTTAAAATAAATTTACTCGCAATCTATAAAATGAGTACGGCTGGATACCGAGCCCGTTTCTTACGGCACTTGTTCTTGTTTTCCAATTTGTCATCTTTGTTAACTCCATCAGTCCTTATAGTTTCTTGAATATTTGAATCTGGTCCCTGAACAATAAAGCATTTGCAATTTAACTATACTGTGAGCATCACCACATGAGCTTAACAATAATGGATTCGTATACAAAAAAAAGTAGCATTGGTCTAAAAGTATGAGCTTGTCATTTTCATAATTATAATTCAATAACATGAAATCAATAATTACTGGACTATCCAACAATAAAATAATTAAAACATAAAAACTTGTCACGTGTTAGGTAAATAGTATGCTTCAAAATAGTCAGTCGAAACAGATCATAGCCTATTGTGCATGTCCCCCTTGTGGGTTCCATCTCTATTTAATTTCTAATCGCTTTTCATATTTTATTTTAACTAAATTAATTTTAATTTCTGAGGGTCCTTGTTCTTTAATCCAGGGCCCACGTCTAGATCTTTAAAATGATTCGAATTTAGCTGAATTATTATGCTTGAGACTCTCTAATTCGGATGGTTGGAGGTTATTTGATTATTGGAAAATATAAATAGCTTGAATTCGTAATTAACCCTTTTTGTTTAACACATTAATATAAACAGGATAATTAATTTATGGGTTTCTATTTAAGTTTAATATCCAGTTTGATAATAATAATAATAAAATAAAATAACTCTTGGAGCTTGAGTTTTTATTTAATCAAACGTGTTTATGCATGAGCATGAAAATGGTATTATATTTTTTTAATGGTAATTTTTTTTTTAAATCAAATTAAGTATCAATCAAGAATAAATTTTATTTTCATGTAATATTAAAAGGATGTATTTTATATTAACATGATACAAAGTCGGCTTAAACTAAAGATCACTAAGGGAATTGCTTAAGCTCCCCCACTTAACAAAAAAAAACTCCATAAAAAAATAAAAAATAAAAAATATATTTATCAATTATATTTTATGAAATAAAGACTATTCAAGACCTACTTATTATACTTACATGAAAATAATAATATAATATTTCTTAAATATCTCAAAACTACATGTGTGTGTGTATAAACATAGTTGTATGGATGAATCTAGGGTTTCTTCTCTTAAGTTGCTATTTATATTAATATTTTTTAACCAGTTCGGCTCGGTTTAATCGGTTATGTCCGTACAAAATCGATACCGAACCGAACATATTTCAAAATTTTACAATCAATTTAATCGAGTTTTTTTTCTGATTTTCTTGGTTTAATCGATTGTTCGGTATCCCAATCAACTAATGTCGGAATCAATAAATAAAAAAAACTTTTGTATGAAGGGATTTTACAGGCAACAATTGACATTTATAAGAAGACAAATTACATGATCCTTTTTAATCCTTGTTTATTAGGAACGAGCCCACAATCACGGCGCAATTTGCTATGATCTCAGTGCCTCTCTTATTCTAATCTGAAAGAAGTACACACGCTACAGTACACAAGCAACAACTCTCATCTTCTGGAAAATAATTTAATTTTAATTTATAATATACTTTAACATTTTACTAGAAAAACCCTTCAATTAATATATATATGTCAATTTTAATGAATGATTATTCTCCTAGAAATACCTTACATCTCTCATTTATAATCTTATAAATTAAATGAAAATGGCATAGCATCATGACCTCAATTTCCCATATATTTACAGAGGCAATTCGATTAACTTAGTGCTTGATTTTTAGCGTGATTGTGGTTGTTTTTGTAGTGTTTTTTTGTTCATAAATGCATCAAAATAATATTTTTATTTTATTTAAAAAAATTATTTTTAATATCAAAACATGAAAATGATCTAAAAAAACCAAAAAACGACAATTTAAAATACAAAATAATTCAAAAAATATATTTGAAACACAATATCAAACAAGTTCTTAACTTCACATCAGTCAAATACATTGCATGCAATGAATATATATAGATGATTTGGCCTTGAGTGAACGCATTATTCAAATTATTTCATAAAATATAATCAAGGGGACAATAATTACGGGGCTAGTGAGATTTTGGCAATGCCATGATCAATTCAGGGCATTGATAATTTAAATTAACTAAAGATTGTGATCATCATGTGGCTAATTAAAGTGAAGATTTAGTACATGTAGGGCATGTCTGCACCTGAAAAGATAGGACTTTTGACTAATTGCATGTCTCGAGTTGTATTTTTTTTAAAAATTGAAATTATTTTTTATTTCAATTGTTTTTTATAAATATTTTAATAGAATGATATAAAATATATAAAAAATAATAATAATTTAAAACAGAAAAATACTCTTAAAATATAAAAAAACAAATAGAGTCTCTGTGCTGGCGGTGTACGATTAGACCGAAACATTTTTTTAAAATATAGTGTAAAAGCGGTCAAAGAAATACTACAATAATAGCCAGTTGCCCACGGGAATATTTTCTCCCTTAAGTGCTGCGTTTTCATTCATGGCATGAGTTAGCAGCTATCGTGTCCCTACTCTCGTACCAGTCATCGGACATTACCTTGTCGGGGCTCATTGTGTAAACACGAGGCAATTACCCTGAGTTTCGTTATAGATAGGACTATTTTTTTTAAAAAAAAATATATAAAAGTTATCAAGAATATATTTTTTTAAATAATATATAAAAAAATATTTATTCAATATTTTTTTTATAATACTAATGTTAAGCAATACAATGTTATAAAAATAAAATTAAAAATTAAAAACAACTGCACTCGGCAAATTAATTAATTGTTGAGTAATAAGTTTTAACTTGTGATTTATCTCATGTTGACCTATGTTTTTGACTGGGTAAAGTCAAAGTCAAGTCAATTATTTTTTTATTTTTTCACAGAGTCAAACCAGTCATTATTGGTTTTATAATTATATTTTTATTAATTAGCTGGGGGGGCTTTTCTTCCCTGGCCCATGGCCCATGAAATTGGCTGTGTAACAGCCCAGTCTAAAATCTATGCCCTGCCTATCTGGAAGCAAATTGATAAGCTGTGATTAAGCCCAGTAAACCTTAGTCCCTCCTTTCCTTTTTTGTTAAATGATACTATAATAGTATTTGTTTTTTAAAATATTTTTATTTTATTTTAAAATATTTTTTTTTATCAGATAGCTTTATTTAAATCAGTTCATTAAAATTTGTAATAGAAATCAACATATATGAAATTTTTTGAATAAAAAAAAGAGGAGATAAATATCAAGCAAAATTTTACATATAAAAGGACATCATAAAAAATAGATATTTAATCTATATAAAATATTAAAAAAAAATACAAAGAAAATATATTCAACTCATAAAAAAACTTAATCACATCTAGTGTAATTAAAAAAATTTAATTGTTTTTTTTTTACAAAAAGGATAAAAAAAATACAAATAATGGGTATTAGTTAAAACATAAATTTTAAAATTCTCTTGCAAAATATTTGTAAACAAAAAAAAAATTTATTTTAAACCAGTTTTAAAAGCGCAAAAACAAAAATTACAAAACTCATAAGCAACCTAAAACAAAAAAAATCTTTATAAACTCGTATATGTTGTTTTCGAGGTGTAAGAAAACTCCAATTCGTATTTTGTTTTTTTGCTATGTAGATCTATTTGACATATAAATTGACTATTTTAATGATTAATATTTTTTTCAACAAAAAAATTATTTTCCATATTGAAATCCGACAACCCTCTTTCTACTAAAAAACAAGACTATAAAGAAATAAGAAAATAAAATTTGGTACAAAATAATTTTTTTTAGAAATAGAGAGAGAAATTACCAAATATAAAAAAGGATAAAATATTTAAATAAATTGCAACTCCACCACTTATTTTACTAGCCCTTTTCATCTCGGTCCCCACTTTTTAACTCATTTGTTTTCTTAAAAAGCAATTTAATGTTAATTCGAGTTCAAAATAAAAATTTAAGTATTAAATTAGATTTTAATTAAATTTGACCACTGAAAACTAAGTAATATTTGGAAGGATAAGCAGAAAATACATACATAAAACTTCTATTTATTTTAATTAATACTAACATGAAGGCTGATAAGACAGATTTTTTTGACATTAACATAAAATCTTGAAATTTTAAATTCATATAAGATTAATGAAGGAAGGAATATATTTAAAGTAATGTTTGATTATTATTTTAAGATAATAAACATGGAGATGACAATGTCAGAATACACACACATATATAAGATATAAATAATTATTATAAAATTATAGCAAGATAAATTACATTTATATTTGAATTTATATATATATATATATATTTAATGAAAATGTTATTTTTTTCTTTTCTCATAAAACATTAATCATTAATCAATCACGACCACAAAAATATTTTTTTTCATCCTCTTGGACAGTGATTTGACAAGCTACTGTCCATCCAGGAAGCTCTCTGGTCTCCATCAAATCGCTCGATCAAAATAAAGGAAATGCTTCCTCCACCCAAAAAGCCCTGCCGGTCCAAATGTCTAAAATAACCCGGAGCGGTCCCATCGAACCGCTAGATTAAAGGTGACTGAGTCACACGCGTCTTTTCCAACGCCTACATCATTCCATTTAATAAGTAACACGTGTAATTATTTCTGGGTCCAGCTGTCTTCCACCATCGAGGATCCAATGCTCACCGATATTACAGAAACGCCCATCGATATTTGTTCAAATTACAGAACGTATCCAAAGTCACTGCTTCCTCGTTAGCCCCATTTTGGGCGGTGCGAAGTAGCGCGTTCTGGATCTTATTTAAATTAAGAGATTAAAGTATTTATTTAATTAAAATATATTATAATTTTACATATATTTCGCCTTTTAAAAATATTAATTATAAAATATTTTAATCTATAATAAATTTATTTTTTAAAGTTAATATTACAAAACTTATTATTGTGTCAAACTATTGCTAAACCTGGCTGGTAATATCAAGAAATCATCTCATTTAAAAATCTAAGTTGTTAGGTGACACCTCGAAATATGATTTATATTATCTTGAATTCACAGCATCAACTAAAAGTCATTTGGATTTTGAAACTTACATAAAAATACACGCTAATTTTTGATTGATTTTTATCAAATAAAATGAAATGTAGTGAGATTTAAAGGCGTGATCCCTCTATCAATAAAGATTTAATATCACATCAATAAATCATATTACCTTAAAATTTAAGCTGTCATTTTTTTTTATTTCATTGCAATGAACTTGTAGGCATTAAAAAGTAATAAAAAAGATTCATTGACCAAGGAACTCTCCTCGCGAGTTCGAGGTTTGATTGTTGGCATGGTTCTCGTGAATTGTGGTTGGAAGCACCTCTCATGGATCTTTTTTTCTTCTTTGAAATAGTAAATAGTTATAAGTTTTTTAAGAACATATTTGGAAAATCAACTAGAATATAAAAAGGTTGCTTGGATTACTCTCGTTGTTACTAAAATGATTTTTTTAATAAAAAAATACTCTTGTTAAGCAAAAATAATTTACTTAATTTGTTAAAATATAAAATATTATTTAATTTTGAATCTTATAGCATAAGAAAAACATTTTATGCTATCACATTTAATTTATTTCTAACAATTTTATACGCATATGGAAGGATAAATAATTTATTTATTTTAATTTAAATAATTTAGAACAGATAGATTATAATTATTATTTTTTTAGACAGATAATAATAAAATAAATAAAGACACTTACAGAACTGCCCCAACTACAGCAAGACAGCAAGATAACGGGTTGGAATGGTTGATGGCATTATCGTAGTTAAGAGAGACCAGTAGGGCTAAAATACAAGATAGACGATAACTACGGCACAAGTGGCATCGAGCCCACGTCAGATACAGAGCCTTTCACACCAAGGTACTGGCTGGGGATTCCCTCTACCAGCTACCCCAACACGCTCCTTATAACACGTCTTTATAATCATAGTCAAACCTGTATTACAGGTGTAAAGTAATTTTGTTATAATACTTTATTTAATTTAAAAATATCACGTCCATAATAATATTTTGATGCCTTCAAAATGGCGTTTCTATTCTTTTGAGTTTTTTAAAAATAATATAAAGATTTCTTGTAGAATAAAATATGGTAAATATAAATAAAGAAGCGCTGTACAAGAAACAATTAATTTTTTTTTATAATAAATATCACTTGTATATGGAAAGTTTTTGTGACTTTAGGATGGCGATAAGAAATATCAAGTAAGAAATGCAAAGTTAAAATAAATTTATTTAAAAAAAAATCTATTTTTTATCCTTTTTTTTAGATTTGAAGAAATTTCATCCCAAAAAATATATATTTATGATCCTAGATGAGTAAGTAAAACCACGGTGGTCTCAAAGATCTTATAAGAGATGCACGTCCTGACTCGAACTCGAAACTTGTTGTGCAGATCTTAAGCTCTTTGTCATCACGTCATATCATTTGAGGACTGAATGATTTAAAAATAATTTTAAATATTTAAAAATAATGTAAATTATTTAAAAAAATATATAGTTAGATTGAAATGACAAATCAATATCTTAAAATAAAAGATAAAAAATAACTGTTGACTAATAAATAATGTATTTAGAAAAAAAGAAGATAAATGTTAGATTCATGTCATTATTTTTAAAAAGTATAAATATTTTATCTCTCTTAATAAATATAATATCCAGTCAATATTATTTCATCATATATCATGTGAATTTATTATTATCCAGTCAATATTATTTCATCATATATCATGTGAATTTATTATTATTATTATTATTATATTATTATTATATTATTATTATATAATGACTATTTAGAATTAATTATTTGAGACTAAATTATACGAAGTAGAACGTCAGCAGAGGAAAAAATCATCCGCTACGTGTTTCTCACTTTATCCCTAATGAGATTGGCATGAGAAACTGCCCCCTCATCATTTACCCATTTCCTTATAAAATCAACCCTCTCCACTTCTCTGTACCCACGTTTACTTCCACTCAGGGTTTCCTCTTTTCCTCTCTCTCCAAAGGTTCCATTTTTTCTGCTGTAAAGAAATCTTGTCGTCTCGATCTGTCTCTTGAAATCAACATGGGAGTTCTTGTTGCCAATCCTCAAGATTGCCTCAAAAACCCTTTACAATCGCCGCCACAACGGATGAGGTACACACGGAACCCTAACCCTAACAACCCCCGCCCAAACCGGGCACAACCCAACCGCCGAAAACGGAGTCCCAACACATCCCCACCTCCACGCGCCGCTTTCCCCAAGAACAGCAACAGCAACCTCGTCATGGGACACGTCAAGATTCTCAAACGCGGCGAAGAAGATTTAGTCAAGCCCGAGAAGAAGGATTGGACTCCAAAAGGGAGTCAAAATACAGAGGCTGTGAAAAACGAAGATCTGGGTTTCGTCGTGAAAAACGAAGATCTGGGTTTCGTCTCAAACAACAGGCTGGGTCCTGATGCCGTGTTGTTTCCGACTCAGGTCCGACTCACTGAGTCGAGGGACCTAGTTAATGGGTTTTATGCTGGATCGGCTTTTGTCACATCTCCGCCACCTAGCTCTCTTCCTCTACCTGGTTTTTTCACAAAGAAGACAAACAACCCTCCTGTGGTTGATGCAAGCAGCGAGTTAATGAAGCTCCTAGGGCTTAGTTTATAGTTTGATTAAGGTTGCTTTTGTTGGGTTTTGAATCTGCTGCTCCCTTCCGGTGGATGGGATTTGAAGACTGAAGGTCATGATGTAGATGGGGTTCTGATTTTTGATGTTTTGCGTTCGATTTTCCCGTATTTTTTCAAGGGGAGAAATCGAATTGCTTAACCTTAAAATTCTAAGTCTTATTGGGTGTGTGTATAGTTTAATTATCTAGTTTGTGTGTGTTAATTGCTAGAATTTAGAATTTCTAAGGTGAGTCGGGGTAATTAAGGTTACAGTTAGGTTCTTCTTTAAGTTAATGATGGCTTAGTTTATCATGTCTTTACTTTCGGTAAGGTATAGTTTTGTAATCGGTGCCTGTCAAGATGATCTCTGATGGCCGTTGTTCTCAGGGGTATCTTTTTGAATCCCTGTCTATGACTTGCTTGATTAGTTGTCTCAATAAAAATGTAATCTTTTAGTGTGTTGAATCCTTGTGTTCGCTAACTTCAATGGTAAATTTGGATGGGTTTTTACTCGTTAATCAACACAATTTCTGCAAGGCAAGAGTTTGTTTAAGACTCGGTGCTTTGCTTGCCATCTGCACTAGGTTATCTGGGTCACCCACCATTAAAGTTTGAATCCTACCCACTGAGAGCTTGTTTCAAGATTCAGTGTTTTGCTTGCCATCTGCTCCAGGTTATATCTGGGTCACCCATTGAAGGTTGAATCCCAGATCCAAGTATTCAAGACATGAATCTGACAGTGGAAGGTATGGTCATTTTTTTGGCAATTGCAGCAGAGAAGGCATCCCATTTATCATGTTTACAGCCTCCTCTAGTTAGAAGTTATACTATCTTGAGTCAATCCATGGAATTTTGTTGGAGGAAAATGCAGAGATTGATTGGAAGCTGAAAAATTTACTTGATTGTTGATCGCTTACTTCAATGGTAAATTTGGATTGGTTAATCAAAACCATTTCTGCAAGGCAAGAGTTTGCTTAAGATTCAGTGCTTTGCTTGCCATCTGCACCAGGTTATCTGGGTCGCCCATCATTAAAGTTTGAATCCCACCCATTGAGAGCTTGTTTAAGATTCAGTGTTTTGCTTGCCATCTGCACCAGGTTATATCTGGGTCACCCATTGAAAGTTTGAATCCCAGATCCAAGTATTCAAGAATTGAATCTGACAGTGGAAAGTATGATTTTTTTCCGGCAATTGAAGCAGAGAAGGCATCCATTTATCATGTTTACAGCCTCCTCTAGTTTGAAGTTTCACTATATTGAGTCATCCATGGTATTTTGGTGGAGGAAAATTCAGAGATTGATTGGAAGCTGGAAAATTTACTTGATCATTTCATATTTTTGGAGTTGAGGGTGTGAGAAGTCTGCAATATGTTGTTTACTTTTGTTGTGTTGCTGTCTTCTAGGGCATGGAATCAAGGAAAACTTAGGGTGGAAGGTGATACTCTACTGATTTCTTACGTTTGCAGCTTAGAGGATATCTGAGAATTAGGTTTTGGAAAATATTTTTGAAAAAAAATTAATTTAATTTCTAATTAAAAAGTTTTGGTGTTTATAAATTATTTTGATATATTAAAAATAATTTTTAAAAAATAAAAAATATTATTTTAATATATTTTTAAATAAAAATAATTTTTAAAAACATCCAAACTATTATTGCAAGAGGAATTGGGAAGATACTAATTTTTAAAAACATCCAAACTATATTTTTAATGATTAGATTTTCATTATACGTATCAAATTATCTCCTAAAAAATATCAAATTAATATTTTTTAAATGTTTTGTAATTTACAACAAGATACTAATCATGAAATTCAATGCAAAAATATAAAGGCATTGTAAAAACAAACATGCTAATTTTTAAAACAAATCCAAAGAAAATCTCAACTATAATTATTTGGTTCATTTGGTCCATGGATTAAATTTAGTTATATCAATCATCATTTCGCGCAAAAACTATAATTTTATAAAGAAAAAAAATCAAATGTATCATTAGTCAAATTATACATTTATTTCCTCAAATTTACAGATTAAAAATAGACTTACATAACAAATGTTCTCAATTTTAAAATATCAATATTATAGTAATAACTTGAAAAATATAAACTTTTAATTTAATTATGATGTCATATTGTTTTTTTTAAAAAAAAATACTATTTCACCGAAAATATTTTCTTAGTCTGCCAATTGCTTAAATTTTGTGTGTAAATTCCGCAATTTTTCCATTTCCTCTCATGCTGTCAAAATCATGCCAGGCCCAACGCCAGCTTGCTCGCTTTTGGAGGACAAATCAGCTTCTGAATTCCTTTCTTATTCACCACAAAAGGAAAGACGATATTATTTAAGAATATGATTGACTTTATTATTTTTTAAATATTTTTTTTGTTTTAAAAATATATTAGACTTATACTTTTTTTTAAAAAAGAAAATATTTTTGATATCAAAATATTTAAAAATATTTCAATTAACCAATTTATTTTTTTTAATTGAACATTTCTATTGCCTTTTAATTTATTTTCCAGGTGGTTTGGTGCTGTCAGCGAAAGTTAGGCTGTCTGTGAGAGCAAACCCCCTCCATTTCATTATTTAATCCTAATTTATCATATAATTCATATTTTTATTGTTCTATTTATATTTCTTTCCTTTGCTATTAATTTTTTAATTTATATCATTCAATTTTTTTATTCAAATTTATTATTCTTTTTAATGTAACTCTCAAATTAATTTTTTTTTGTTACCTTGTGATTTATTTTTTTTTATTTTGATTTTTTAATTGCTATTTTGATTCTGATCTGTATGTGGTTTCCTTTAATTTATTGCCCAATGTTTTATTTATAGAGGATTGAACGATTAAGAAGTTAACAATGATTGACTTTTTTTCTGTTTTTTTTATTTATTTCATTGTTGAACGTTGTTTTTATTCCTAAGAAATAAAATTTATATTTTTTTATTAGATTATTTCAATCTCATAATTTAAAATATGAATTTTAAAAGTTTATCATAGCTAATTCATCTTTTAATCCGCAAATTTCATGTCATCATGCTATCTTGTGTTGACTTTCAGACAAGTTTTTTATCCTATTTTATCCTTTCCATATCTAACTAGTTTAAAACTGAACAACATTATTTTTTTTATATATATTTTTGGATAAAGATTTTTTATTTTCCCGTGTGATCATAATTGTTTTTTTATTTTTTATTTTTTTTGTCTGTTCGCTATTATTTTTATTTTCTATAATTAAAATAAAATTACTTTATTTGACCTATCGTGTTTATAGCCGGGTTATTTTTTCTATATTATTTCTTCAAAGCTCACTCGCAAAATTTAAATATTTTATGAAAAAAATAGCTTGGATCCACAGCGCAACGACAACCCTCAGACAGTTTCAAATTTACCAATGCAGGCTTAACAACTCCAACGTTTTCACAACCACAATGCACAGACTTGTACCGTCTGTTGACCCTGTTCTTGCTCTTGTAACCTTCCAAAAGAAGAAGGACCTAATTAAACTATTTTACAATTAGAAGGACTCACCTCTCTTCCCAACAAAATTGCTCCCACCCACCTATAGCCAAACACACCCTTCTCGTCCCCCTCTCTCAAACGTAACCAACAAAAGTCGAAACGTTTCACGACTCCACCACCATCTCCAGTATTTAACGTTCTCACTCTTACACTAGACTTCCTACTGTATCTCCCTACACCCCCACCTTCAGTCACCGTCTGATCCCATCATGGAACCAGACGTAAGCGTAGAGACCTCCGCCATGATCCGAATCGCCATCATCCCAATCGGAAAAATCCCTCACCAAACCCTACGCGATTATTACTCCATGTTCCTCCACCATCACACGATCCCGCTCTCTTCCATCTCCTCCTTCTACACCGAAGAACAAAAATCACCGTTCACTAATCAACCCTGGGAAACCGGTTCGCTCCGGTTCAAATTCATCCTCGGAGGTGAACCGCCTAGTCCATGGGAAGATTTTCAGTCAAATCGTAAGATCTTGGCTGTCATTGGTGTTTGTCATTGTCCGCTATCGCCTGATCTTGATTCAGTTATTGAAGAGTTCGACGGAGTTTGTAAAGGTTACGCTTCTGCGCGTGTTACTCGCTGTTTCGGTTTTTTTCCATGTGATTCTCAGGTTAGTTAGTTGTTTCGCTGTATTCTAGTAAATATTTTATTAACTAAATGGAAGTGGATCGGATTTTTATTTTTTATTTTTATTCTTTTGATTTAGCTAAATGCTAAGGAATGGTAATTGGACTTTCTCTTTTCACGTGTCGTAATGGTTTCGTTTCGGTTGGATTACGCATCAGAGAGATATATGTGGATATTTGCTGTTTTAGATTTAAATAAATGTGATTTAGTTTGCTAAAGCAGGAGGATAGGATTCAGTGAGAAATGAGGAATGAAACTAATATCTGAAACTTATTGAAAGTCGTAGTGGAGTGGGAGTTGGGATTGTAATTCTACTTCGCTTGCGGACCTGCTTTCGAAGTGAACGTAGTCTTAACCTAATGGTTTTGATTTCAATGAATCTGAAGTGATTTTTGATGTAAATGTCAAGCAGTTATCTCTCTTATATGGCTGATCAGTGACTTGATTCTCATTGTTTTGTTTCAGTTAGAGGATGGTGGTAAAAAGGGAGAGAATTTGAGATTGTTTCCGCCGGCTGATCGTCAAACGCAGGAGATGCATTTACAGACGATGTTGCAAGAGATTGCGGCTTCATTGTTGATGGAATTTGAGAAGTATGTTTTTCAAGCGGAATCTGCTGGAACTATACTCAAGACGCCTTTGGATTCTCAAGCTAGTTTAAGCTCAGAGGAGGTTTATTTTTAGGTGTCCTAAGGATTTTGATTCTGGAAATTTTATTCTGCAAGTTTTTATTTTGTTATGTGATGCCATGTATTTTGCACCCGTAAGTTGATAATTTTGAGTTTTGTAAAAATTACAGGTGATCAAGGCTAAAAAGAGAAGACTTGGTCGTGCACAAAAGACTATAGGGGATTATTGTTTATTGGCAGGATCACCTGTTGATGCCAACGCTCATTATTCTACTGCATTGGAATTAGCCAGATTGACTGCAGATTACTTCTGGTATGCTGGGGCATTGGAGGGTAGTGTTTGCGCCTTACTGGTATGTGCATCTTTTGAATTAAATGATAAAATGACAGTCATGTCAAACACATCCTTTTGTTGGTCCATATATACTTAGGCTGTTCCCTATTCCATACTGAAGTTTCCGTAAAAGCTGACTGGTTTTATAGGCACTGTTATTTTCCTCTTGAATGACGGGTCTTGTTAATGTCCATGTCTTTGGTATACCCTGCAGTTGTGCAATTACTTATCTCCCTTTTTTTTCCTGTTATCAGATAGACCAGTTAGGCCTGAAAGATCCATCTCTAGAGGATGAAGTTAGGTATCGGTACAGCAGTGTGATATTGCATTACAAGAAGTCATTTATACCAGAGAATGCTCAGAGGTCATTTCTCTCTCATTTTTGTTGATCGATTATCCTTTTAAACATCCTTTCCGAATCAATGTGAAATAGTTCTTCAAAAATCAAAATTGTTGGTTTTGTATGCTTATGCTTGTAAGTGTGCAAATTTTCTCATTATATTATATATATTTTCAATTTCTCTAATCTTGATCCACGGATCGCAAAGTGTAAAATGCAAATTTCCAGGCTTGCTTCCCCAATAATTGCAGTTGAATTATATTTATACATATATTAGAAGGTCGTGTTCTTGTGTAGACTGCCTAGGCATCTTCAGGTGATTTTTTGTTACTTTTTAATTAATCTTATTGAGGGCAAATTTGTCTTAATATTTTGAATGCAGGGTTTCACCTTTAAGCTTTGAACTCGAAGCTAATTTGAAATTGGCAAGATATCTTTGCAGGTAAATGTTTTTCTCTCAACTTGTTTTTACAACATAAGAAGATACACACAGGAAGCGAGCTCTGTAAATTAAGATGCTAACGCTTCCGTTTCTTGAAAGCAATTTTCTTAGTAATGGTCCTTGTTTTTGCAGAAGAGAGCTAGCTAAGGAAGTAGTGGATTTGTTGACAAGTGCTGCAGATGGTGCAAAATCTTTGATTGATGCAACTGATAGACTCATACTATATGTTGAAATAGCTCGTTTATTTGGAACTCTTGGTTACCAGAGGAAAGCTGCCTTTTTCTCTAGGCAGGTTGCTCAGCTGTATCTGCAACAAGACAACAAATTGGCTGCTATTAGTGCTTTGCAAGTTTTGTCAATGACCACCAAAGCATATCGTGTTCAGAGCAGAGCTTCCATCTCCAACAATTCTCATACCAATGTGAGTATACAAATCTATCTATTTATGCTTCGAAAAATGCATTACTCTCAATCCACCGAAAGAAGAAGGTTGCATAATAAGCACATTAAGTCCTCATATAACTTGATCTGTGTTGACTGATGCTTAGCTAGTTAGGTCACTACACGTTGTCTCGAGAGAATCAGGATCAAATCCTGCTGAAAAAGAGGAAAGAAGAGATGAAGAAAAGAAAAAGGGAGAGGGTTAAATTTGTCATATAAACCAAACAATTTTCACCTTTCATGAACTATCTTCTTTTTGATAGGAGGTTGGATCAAGTCATGCTGATAGTGGGAAAATGCATCACCAGTCTGTAGTTTCTTTATTTGAGTCTCAATGGAGCACTCTTCAAATGGTTGTGCTGAGGGAGATACTGCTATCTGCTGTTCGTGCTGGAGATCCTCTTGCTGCATGGAGTGCTGCTGCTCGGCTTCTAAGATCATATTACCCTCAGATCACACCTGCTGGACAGAATGGCCTTGCTCGTGCACTTGCTAATTCATCAGAGATGCTGCCTTCTGGGATTCGATGCAGTGATCCTGCCTTACCTTTTGTAAGGTATTTTGCTTCATTTGTGTAATCTTTTTTCTTTCTTCTTTTACCTATCACCTCAGTAGTAAATGTGTTGCGGGTCCTTTCATTTTTTTTGTCTGTTGTTGTTTGGGTGTTCAAAGAATGTGTATAATAACTTATAGCACATTTTTTTCGTCCCTTAAGAGAGGTCAGGGGTTCAATCCCTCCTCTTGTATGGAGCTGGCCATTTGGGGAGCACTTTCACCCCTTCAGGGCCCACCCGGTGCGAACATGGATTAGTTTGGACCAGTGTCTAGGACACCGCGTGGTTTATACCAAAAACTTATAGCAGATAGTCCTGTATTTACTGAATCTGTCAACAAGAAAGCTGTTTATGGAGTCTCATTTTCTTTTCACATCAGTTTCTGAATTTGGCAATCGTCATTCAATTAATCTGTCTATTTCTTCCAGGTTGTATTCTTTTCCTCTACATCCCTCTCAAATGGACATTATAAAATGCAATCCAGCAAGAGAAGATTGGTGGGCTGGATCTGCTCCTTCAGGGCCTTTTATTTATACACCATTCAGCAAAGGGGAACCAAATGATAGCAGCAAGCAGGACCTGATTTGGATTGTTGGGGAACCAGTCCATATTTTAGTGGAGTTGGCAAACCCGTGTGGCTTTAATTTAAGAGTCGATAGTATCTACTTGTCGGTGCATTCAGGAAATTTTGATCCTTTTCCCATCAGTTTAGATCTCCCTCCCAATTCGTCGAAGGTGATCACCTTATCAGGAATCCCAACTTCAGTGGGGCCAGTGACAATTCCAGGGTGCACTGTTCACTGTTTTGGTGTTATTACTGAACACCTCTTCAGGGATGTAGATAATCTGCTTCATGGTGCAGCGCAAGGACTTGTGCTTTCTGACCCTTTCAGATGCTGTGGCTCTCCAAAGTTGAAAAACGTATCTGTCCCAAATATTTCTGTTGTACCACCACTGCCTCTGCTGGTTTCACATGTTGTAGGGGGAGATGGTGCAATAGTTTTGTATGAAGGCGAGATACGTGAAATCCATATTAGTTTGGCTAATGCAGGCACTGTTCCTGTTGATCAGGCGCATATTTCACTCTCAGGAAAAAACCAAGATTCGGTTCTCTCAATATCATATGAAACTTTAAAATCCATGCTTCCTTTAAAACCTGGCGCTGAGGTGATCCTACCTGTGACCTTGAAAGCCTGGAAGCTTGGGTTAGTGGACCTTGATAATGCTTCTGGAAGCATGGGAAGGCAATTAAAGGACAGTAGCAGCCCCTCGCTGTTGATTCATTATGCAGGTAATTTTCATTTTGTACATTTAACCCCTTCAAATTTGATATTTAATTCCGAGGACCCAGAAAAAAGGTAAAGCTAGTGGGTGACAGAAACTTTTTTTTGTATCTATTCTTTGTTCTAACCATATAATTTTGGGTGAAATAATGTGGCTAATCCTCCAATTTTAAGAGTTATTCCACCATAAAACCAGTGTAGGCTTGCAATAGGACAAGTATATGCTTTTACTTTGTTAGCTTGTTTCTGGAGGATTCGAGGAAATGTAAAAGTCAGGTATCTGAAGCCCGTAATCTTCTTTGTAAATTATTTAAATGCACAAAAGAATTGCTGTCTGAGTTTTAGCTCGTATGTAGACAGTACCACTTGAGTTAAGAGTCTGGCCTTTTTCAATTTTTATGTTAATCTCTGAAATAAAAAAAAATTGAGATTTTAGTTAGTTGAACACCCCTTCACTTTCACAGCATTTAGAATCCGCACTTGATATATGTCAATTGTTGAGAATTGTCTGAATGGAGCATTGTTATTATTTTGCAGATTGTTCTGCTGCTAGTTTAAAGCTCTTTTTATCTCTTTGTTCCCCTAGAATAAGTATTCTTAACATCATGATAGAATTTAACCAAATAGCTTATTTTTTCCTTGCTTGCTCTTTTCATTCTGATTTTCAGGGCCATTAACAGACTGCGAAGATCCTCCTAAAGAATCTGCTGTGGCTCCTGGTAGACGCCTGGTTGTTCCCCTTGAACATGTGTGTTTTGCAAGGTTTGTCTTTTGTAAAGGCTCGTTTGCTCTCAATGGAAATTCCTGCCCATGTTGGTGAAAATCTTCCCAAACCAGTTTATCTAGAGAATAGCGCTAGTAAAGAGGCTATTGGTTCTGAAACAAAGATGGATGGATTGGTAAAGATTGATCCTTTCAGGGGAAGTTGGGGGCTGCGATTTCTGGAACTAGAATTGTCAAATCCGACTGATTTGGTGTTTGAAATCAGCGTCTCTGTCCAGCTGGATAGCACCGAGGACAAGCTTTCTAATGGTCAAGATGCCACTGAATATGGCTATCCAAAAACAAGAATCGATAGGGATTTCTCTGCCAGGGTATTAATACCACTGGAACATTTTAAATTACCTATCCTTGATGGTTCTTTTTTCATGAAGGATTTTAAGCCTGATGGGGCGGTTGGCAGCAGAAATTCAAGCTTCTCAGAAAAGAGTGCCAAGGCTGAACTAAAAGCTTCCATTAATAACCTGATATCGCGAATAAAGGTCCGATGGCAATCAGGCCGGACCAGCTCTGGAGAATTAAATATCAAGGATGCCATACAAGCAGCACTCAAGACATCTGCTATGGATGTACTGCTACCAGATCCCTTGACATTTGGCTTCAGGCTTGTTAGAGACAATCTCTCACAAGAATCTGCTGACTCCAGGCCTAAAGGTTCTGTTTTGGCACATGACATGACTCCTATGGAAATTGTGGTTCGCAATAACACCAAGGAAATGATCAGGATGAGTCTTAATATTACATGCAGGGATGTTGCTGGAGAGAATTGCGTCGAGGGTACCAAGGCAACTGTCTTGTGGTCTGGTAAGACTTTATTCTGTTGAGGGATGTCATTTCGCATTTACTTTCTGCCATTATTACCATCTACTACCCACTCTAGTGAAATATTCATGCCGCGGCAAAATATTCCATCTTTTCATTTCTAGCCTCCTTCCGTGTTCCATTTTGACTTTTTTGGTAATTAGCATAATCTTTGCATCATAACTTTCTCAGGTGGAGAACTAACTCTGCATATTGCTACTACCATGACAAATGCTGCGATCAATGACTTTGCTTGGTTTGATTTTTTGGCAGGTGTTCTGAATGGGATAGCCATAGATGCTCCTCCCCTCCAAGAATCGAAGCATTCCTTCTCGTTGTATTTCCTTGTTCCAGGGGAGTACAGTCTAGTCGCTGCCGCCTTGATAGAAGACGCCACTGACCTCCTCAGAGCTCGGGCGAAAACCAATTCACCCGACGAGCCAATATTCTGTCGCGGCCCCCCATTCCATGTCCGAGTCATTGGGACTGCATGATTTTTCTTTCCTGTCCAAAACGATGTATTCAACCTATGCATGCTGGATCATACAGCCACGGAGAGCTGCTCGACGCAAGTGAAATGCGCGGCATCACTGCGAACTCAGTTTTATTGAGTTCTGCCAGCGATTCAAATCCTGTTGTGCTATTCTAGTTGTTCTCTTAATCAATTTAATCAATTTGACTAAATCTGTATTTTTGATTTGTATGTGCTTGTAAATCCATTGTACAATTAATACCACCACAAAATGGTATTTACTCTCTTATCCCTTTTGCTTTTTAATCAAAGATGATTCGTTCGGATTATTGTGGCTCCGTGCTGGTCAAGTTGTGGATCTCAGTTTAAGCCTCTGAACACCAGCGCTCAAAGCCGATGACAGCAAGCAAGGTTATCGATTATATTTCGATTGATATTTTGTTTTTTCAACTGGAACGGAATGTTTTGGTTTCAGAGTGTTTTGAAGTATTATTTTAAGGTTATATTGTTTATATATATATATATATATATATATATTAGCTCAAATAAAATTTTTTAGTTCAAATCTAAAAGTAAAATTATTTAGAATCATGCAATTTAATCTAAAAAAAGACAATAAAATTATTTTTTTTTGAACAAAATTATGAACATGTATAATATTATGAGAATGTCATCATTAATCTTTTTCAAGGTCATTATATATCTGATTGATTGTTCAAAATATTAACATAATATATATAAATATATCAAGAAATTAAGAGCTACAAAGGAAAAAAATTGTTGACATTAGAGAGGAAATTCTGCGGAAGAGAAGAGCAGGAAAGCTTCCTGGGGACACAACCTCAGTCTTAAGAGCTTGGTGGCAATCACATTCCAAGTTGCCAGATCCTACCGTAAGTGTTACAGTTAAGCTACGGTTACCCCTATATGCATGCTCATCAGTTCTGTTCATTGGAACCCCACCTGGTTGTATACTGTCTCAGGACCAAGTCAAAAAATGTGTGCTTTTAGTTTTCAACGTCCATGCCGAATAATGGTGAGCAAAAAAACTGGTTAACTAATTAAATCGAGAAAAAAATAATTGAAAAAACCGAATCGATAAAAAACCAGTTATAAAATTTTGAAAAATATCCGGTTTGGTTCGACATCAGTTTTGTACAATAAAAACTGAATACACCGAACCGAACCGGTTCGGTTAAAGCACTTGTCCGGTTCGGCACTTGCTATAACCGACCCCCCCCCGGCTCACCTCTAACCTCTCACATCTCACCCTCTCTGCGTAAAAGTTAAAACCCTTCTCACCCTCTCTGCTTAAAACAAAAGTAACGAACCCTAGCCCCCCTCTCACCCTCTCTGGTTCTCGGGCTCTCCCTCCCTCTGCAACTGCAACCCATCTACTAGTCCTCTTCAGAAACAACATTACTAAAGGTAAGTAAATTGAACCTCTATTTTATTTCTTGTTATCTCTTCCCAAGATTTATGTTTTATTTCTGATATTTTTTTTTATCTTAAGTTCCAAGTAATGTTGTTTTTTAACATGAACTTGAGCTTTTCTTTAGACAAATGGATAGGTAATCACTCGAAGAAGTAAAAAAAACACGAGATTTTTTGGTAAGTTTTGGATAAGTAAAAAAACACAACTGGAAAATCCCTGGTCCTCCAAGGCTGCACAACAAAGAAAAAGAGCAGTGGAACAAAGAAACTGTCAGGTACAGGGAATGGCACAAAAAATCTTCTGAGATATCAATCACCAAGTTGGAGTGGATAAACCATATAGCAGGAGGAACCATGTGAAAGGAAATAGTTAGTGAAATCATCTGGGTAGCAGTTTTCCACTTCCCTAAGTTATTTACAGCAACAGCCTGAGAATAGGAATCGTTCTTAATACATAAATCACAGTTAAAAGTAAGGAATTTCCTCTTAACAGCTGAGACTTGTTGAAAAGTTTGCGAAGAAAAGGGGGAGAGGTGGTTGTGGAGCTTGGACAGCAGCAAACAAACCTCTAAAAGTCTTGTATTCTGTGAAGCAGCCCATTCTCTAACTGCAGACATGGTTATCTAAAAATACAAGAAGAAGCACATCCATTGGTCAGATTAAATCCATAATATCTCACAAGAATATGACATAGGCAGTCAGAAAACTATAACATACCACTGGCATGTTGGAATGGAGGGGGAAAGGAAACATAACAAAACAAAGCAGATTACAGAGATAAGGATTCGTTGATGCAATTGTCTATGGTTGAAGAGGATGAAAGTGATTCATGATCAAATATAAAGCAGCCTACAATTGAGTTCCCTGAAAAACCCAACTTAAAGATTTCCAGCAAACCCAAATAAAACAAGAAAACGCATCATTATATTTTGATGAGCCATGGTACACAAAAGATGTTCTTATTGTTGATTATGAATTTACAGAAATTACAGGTTATAGGTACATTCATATCTGCATTACCTCCCGTCCAATAATTGCAATTGCTGGTGCAGTGAATAGCCACGGTACTTCTCCAAACATTTCAACCTCCAAAGGTCTGGAACATAATAAGATCAAGGTGGCAGCAACCATAAGCTGCATTTAATAAATACAGTGTTTCTTCGTGTGTTTTTTTTTTTCGATTCGGTGTTTTTCGATTATTTTTTTCTCGATTTAATCGGTTAACCGGTTTTTTTACTCACCCCTAGTCGGCATGGATGTAGAAAACTAAAATTAAAAGCACACATTTTTTGACCTGGTCCTGAGACAGTATACAACCAGGTGGGGTTCCAATGAACAGAACTGATGAGCATGTATTTTCAATATATTTATGTATACATATAATTAGATAATTTGAGAGCTATATCACTATATGTGCTAATAAATAAATAAATAAAAAATAATTAACTATACATAGAAATAAAACTTTAAAAATTATAAAATAAAATTTTAATCTCACAAGACATTTTATTTATTATAACGTTTTTTTTTAAAATATACAAGAAATAAGCCTCCAAAAACCCTTGTACAAAAAAACAAACAAACTCCGACCAGCTCTCTTTCCTGCTACGATTTTGAAGGCCTCTTTCTAAGCATTTGAGCAGCGTGACTCCTCTATTGAAGCAGCTAATCAATTTACAAGCTTCCGAATACCTAATGGTAAAAATCTCTCTCTCACACACAATCTTGCAAAATTTCTGCGTCTCTAAGACTCTAAATCTTCTTTCCTCGCAGGAACAACAGCAGCAACAAACCCCGTCTCTGGACGATTGCTTGAAGCTATTGAAAGGTGAGAGAGATGAGCAACGCCTTGCCGGTCTACTCCTAGTTACCAAATTCTGTAACGGAGACGACCTCGGTTCTCTCCGAAAAGTTTACAACGCAGTCGGTGCTCACTTTCTTGACCGACTCTTAAGAACCGGTAACGTTTCGTCCTCGTCTTTTTTTTTTTTAATAATTTAGTTACTGGTTGTTATATTTATTATGATGAAATTAAGAGTGTTGATTTAGGAGTTTTTAATTTGGATGTTTTATTATTTTTTTATTTACTTGGTTAGGTATGGGTAAAGGAAGTGTTAGTGGAGGAGATAATAGGGATATGTACTTGCAGTTATCAGTTACAGTTCTGGCTGCATTCTGTCGCGTGCCGGATATTGCTGCATCGAAAGAAATGGTTTTGAAGATTCCTTTGATTTTGGAAATAATGCCGGAAGTGTAAGCGTCATTTCCTAACTGCTGGAAAATCTGTCCCATTTCCTGATTTTGCTAATAATTTTTTCTACATTCTCGCAAACTACTTATCATATAATGGCCTCCCATGTAATAATGCCCACGGTTTAGTGTTTTTGGTTGCCTTAATTATCATTAATTTTGCAATTTTGATTATTTTGCTGACCGAGTGTTTTTTTTTTGAGTCACAGATCAGGTTCACCTGTTCTTGAAGAGTGCTATGAATTTTTATATCTGGTAATAACTTCATATGAAGATGGAGCCACAGTGTTTTATGAATCTGGAGGCATGAAAGTGCTTGCTTCGCAGATGAGTTCTTTGCCTGATGGTAATTAATGTTATTCTTCAATGTCTTTCATTGACAAGCGTTTGAGATATCATATTTGTTATTATTTTTTGAATGAAAAAAACTTGTGTGATTCCTTTAGCTGCAACCTGGTTATGTGGGCAAGCTTTTGTTCCTTGGTTAAAATTGTTATAGCATCTTTGCTTTTATTCTTATGAAAGTAGAGGAAATTTTTCATGTGAAATAGAGGATTTTCTTCAAAAAAAAATTATTCTGAATTAGTCATTTGAAATCCTGCAGGCTCTCATATGATGGAGCTGGCGATGAAAATTATACAATCTATACTAAGCAGGCTGTCTCAGGATGTTGTCACCAATACCTATGTGTCAGAACTATCAATGATGGTAAGCTAAAGGCTAATATTGGCATTTGGTGTATCGTTTTCATAACTTTAAGCTCTTTATCTGCTAAAGTTTCTTAGTCTTTGAAGACTGGTCCTTAGCCTCCAGCTATTTTTTTTGGATTCAAATGTGTAAAGATTGTTTGCCTTTCTCTTGCAGGTGGCCACAGTAGCAAGACAATTTGCTTTGTTGCACAATTCTCTTAAATTTGAAGCACTTCATCTACTATCCGAGATCTTCTCATCAAAGTACTCAGTAAGTTTTATGTTTTGTAATTGTTACTGTTTCAGGAAGGAGTCGATTAGCCAAACTGTATAATTGATACTAGATAGATACTACAGCCGCTAATTTTACATGCTTGGATGGGGAACAGATTGGTCGAGGAAACTAGAGCCTAGATTGAATGGCCCAACTCAACCATGCAAACAAATCTCAATAATTTGTCTTCTTCCAACTCTAAAACTGTTTGTGGCATTTTCTTGCTGTTTCAGAAACCACTTTGTGATGCGTTGTGTGCAATGGAGAATACTTGGTTTGATTAGTGAACTCTGGCATTGAAATTAATAGTGTATGCTGTTGATATTTGAAACTCGACTCAATCTTATTTAATCACCAACGTGCATTGAGATTTTCTGTTTTGGTGTGTGGCTGGTTTTGGAGAAAAGGGGTGGGGTGGGGGTGATAGTTCCTTGCTCTAACTCTAAAGCTGTTTGTGGCATTCTTGCTGTTTTCAGAAACCACTTTGTGATGCATTGTGTGCAATGGTTGGCAACAATTGGCCAGATCATATGCGTGCTGGGATTGCAGCTATTTTACAGAATCGTGTAGGTACAGTACTTGTTCTCCTTTTCACATGTTTCTTTTAAATTACCAACTATCTTACATGCTTGGAGACTTGGAAACCTATGTGTGCCTGGACAAATGTGAAGGGGCATAACTTTCTCTTCGAGTGACCTTTTCTCTTTGGACTAGGAATGGTATACCTGAATCTATGGTTGTATTTTAAATAATCACCTGATGCATGGGTGGGTTTCGCATCAGTGACAAATTGCTAGGCAATACCTTTAAACTTGTGATGGAGTTTTTGGGAACATCTTTGAGCATTTGAGATGGGATTGTAAATGTAAAATAATAATTGCTACTTATAACTACTTTGCTTTCAGTCTTTCATAAAAGAATTGTGCATTGGGCCTTTCCCCCTTGAAAAATTGATGAGTGAGTATAATGAAAAATTGAATTCATTTTTTATTTCATTTATTCAATATGCTTAGAGCATGCAATTTTGATTTTAGATTATAGGTTCACTTGTGCCATTTAATGTGCAGAACCTGCTGAAAAACTTCATGCCCTTATTTTGGCTGAATTTGTGATGTCTATAATGGGGGAAGGCTGGCTGCTTGGTCAGCCAAACTTACCTGATTTACCAAACTCCATACCAGCTGACCGGTATGTTATATTTAAATTGTGTTGCTTCTCTTACAAGTAAATTGTTATGGAATATGCCATAATACATCAGCCATTTTGTTTTCAGGTGTTTTCTGCTTGTCTTGGAGTCTGCAAGGGTTGAAGTTGCTGTTTTGTTGAATGATCTGGCCTATTTGAAATATGAAGCTTCCAAGGATACATCAACAACTGCTGAAACTATTCTCTTAAAGCAAACGAAATGTGGCCATTGCCTTTTCCTTGGTCGAGAGGATAATCAAATTGACATCAACCATGGATGAAGTTGAAGGTAAACAAAAGTTAATTTGCTAGCATGCGAGTTATAATGCTCTAATTTGCAGGAAAAATAATATAATGGCATCTTGCCTTGCTTAAAAGTTTGCAAATATCAAGTATATTTGGCATATGCTTAGCTGGTTGGGAGATCATTACAAATACAAGTGAATTTTTAATCAAATTCTCATTGATGGAAGTTTGTTTTTGTGTTAAGTACATTGTTTCTGAACAGCATGCATGCTTATGTTTCATCAGATGACACTCATATTCCCATTCCTAAACTCACAATAGCTTTTGTCAGTCACTTTATTCCAAGAGTCATATTTTCACCATGTGCTTTCTGTCCATGTGGAATTTAATGTTATTGCTCTAACATTGTCTAGGGAGTATTATTGGTGAAAGGAACTTTAATAAAGGTGATCAATGGGCTTAATGAGACGATTAATGTAGTTCTAGAGTATCTACAAGATGCCAAGGTAATTTTATTTTTTTGTTCTTAAAACCTGTCATCTTCATCCTACACTTGCACATTTACAATTGTTATTCTTCAGGAGCATGGGCAAAAGAAAGGAAATGATCTTCTTGCTTCTGTACGGGTAGTTGGGAGGTATGTTGCATACCACTAACTTTCTTGCATCAGGAATAATGAACAATGCTACTTCTGTTGTAATTGGTTGTGTAAAGAATAAAGTGCAACAGTAAGAAAGAACTGCTACCATTATTAACACTTTAAATAATGTCCTGCTACACTGATACCATGAACTAATCCTCAACCATCCTGGTGGTTTCAACACACATTGTGTTCCATGAATTTTGAATGTGAGATAGTGGAACTGCCTTGTCTCCAATTACAACACCAAGTTATCATTCAATTACATGGTTGCTAAATACTCATGGACAGGTCTTCTTAAGCATGTTCAGTTCCTATTTTCTGACAACAAATTCTACTAGTGCATTTACTAAAGGAGCTGTTTTTATGCTATATGTGGACTAATGTTTTTGTTTGTCATAGCTATCTTGCAGAAACACCCAATGCATGCAAAGAGAAAGTTAGAGAGCTTTTGGACTATATGCTGACAATTGAAGGTGAAGATGAGCCAAGGTTTGTGAATATATTTTTGAAGTAGGCTGTGACGTTACTTTTCTCAATATTGTACTCTGTATCTTTTCTCAATAATGCCCACATTATGTTTGAATGGCAGCCCTTTTCACTCTATATCTTTTCTACTTCCAATGATGTGTCAAATTACAATGGATATTGAAGGGTGTGAAGCTTTGATTTCTTCTGGAGGTTACAAAGCTGTAAGTTGATCTAGTTTTCAGCTAAATGTATTTTCTTGTCCAACGTTTTGTTGGGGCACATAATGACATTGATCAATGTAGCTTCTCTTTCTTCCATTAATAATTTGTTCCTAGTTCCTTATATTAAGACACCATTGGAGGGTATGATTTCCGTGAACATGTATCAATGAGCAATGTAATGTATTCACTCATCCCACACTCCATTCTAGACCATTTTAATAACTTGTAATATTTTCTACCCCTTATCCATTCAATTGGATGCACTATCCAGTCCAGTCCACCAGCATTCCCTGAGTTGATGATTTATTTTGTAAATAAGGGTATTATAAGCAATGGCATGACATGCAAAAAACCCTTTTGCTAGCTTGGAGTTGTTTTCTCATCCTTCTTTGCACTTAAAAACAAAGACAGCGCTGGGACAAAGGTGCTAGAGGGTTGCAGTTCCTTTAGTGGCTAGTCCTTGGAAAAACTGGTCCAATCTGTGCTGTATTAAAAAAAATATGAAAGTTTGAGTTTGGCTTTACTCCCCTCTGTTAAAGAGAATAACATTTTTTGCGGGTTGAATTCAACCATAACTTTACACCAGAAGACAATTTCTTTTTCTAGTGGAAAAGGAGTTGTGAGTGCAAAAATAACATTATTCATTTTTCAGGTTGCAGAATGCCTTATAAAGTTTATTGGACCAAGTGGCAACGTGGATGGAGATGATAGCTGCACCTACTTGGCATGTGATACAATATTGAATTTGCTGTTGAAGGTAGTGCTGTCCTGATTTTTCTTACTGAAGTTGTGCATTATTGACAACTTTTTTATTCTGACCTTACTCTTTTTTCATCATTAGAAAGAACAGATGCGATTTCGAATGGATGAATCAACCTTCATTGATCTTTTGAAAGCCTTAGGATATTGGGCAGGTAAAAATAAAGCCTTGATTAGAAATTGTCGTCTTCTAATATTGAATGAAAGTCAGAATTTCATTCTTCCACGTGTCTGCATTCATGCCTGTGTGCATGTGGATGACTTGGGAGGGGAGGAGGGTTCATATGTCATTTGAAGTACTATCTTTCACAAGTATTATAATCTTTATGCATCATTATCCCTTGACCAGAGGTTCTGATCTTGATTGTTCAGGGAATGCCAATGACCTTTCTGTTATTATCATGGCTTCAAGCATTTGTGCTCTGATATTTGATTACACATCAGAGGAGACTCTTCTAAATCATCCCAACTTCGACAACAGCTCCCTCCATAATCTGTATAAAATCATTGCAAGAAGTTTGGCTTCTTGCAAGCAGGTAAAATTTGATGTTTAATTAGGCTCACATTTTCCTTCCTGCCCTTTGGCCCCACCTGCACCTTTCCTGAAAGTAACACCTTTCTTCATGAGATTAACCTACAATATTTTCAATTGAATTCATTTCAGGATATGTCTGATATGGTTAGAGAAGAAACAGATCTTCTCGAGATTGTTACTTCAGGTCTGTACTAAAAACTTGAAAACATCAGATAGTTTCAACCATTTGCTTGCTATGCCTTCCTACCTTCAACTCGTTTGCTGATTTCATTTTTCCGACGAAGTTTTTTATAGTTAAATTTTCTGATTTCATATGTTGAACCTTTTTTGCAGGTTTTTCACGGTGGGCAAATCGGTTCCCTCGTTTAAGAGAGGCGGCTGAGAGAACCTGACAGCCAGATGGTGATTTTTGCTGGACATTTGATGTAATTATGTGAGTGTGTTCCCGCTGGCTTATGTAATGATCTTCTGTAGTCGATTTTGTTTTGTAAACAGTTTCCTTAGAAGTTTCCCATATATTGGGAATCCTCTTCAATTTTGGAAAGATTAGTTATTCAAACCTGACTAGTCTAATGACTTGCTGACCTCGAGCTTAGCCGATTGAAATTGACCCGGTTAAAACTTGTTTATCTCTTTGGTCAAGATTAAAGAATTTTTATTTTATTTTTTTTTGAAATTATCATTAGTTTTTCTTGAAAAACAATCATATTTGAATGTCATTTAACTTTTGTAAAAATTAACCTTGTTTATCTCGTAGGTAAAACCTGGTTGGTTAACTTTAAAGAATTTATTTTTAATTTTTATTTCGGTTTTTCTCAAGAGAATTTATACTTAACTTCAGTTTTGCCCCTCCAAAAATCCAAGGCGACCCAAAAAAATAATTTATTTAAAAAAAATAAAAATTACTTTAAACTAAAAATATATTAAGCCACACATAGACAAACTAGATGAAAAAAACACATCACTAACAAAAAAAATTCAATTATATATGCATAAGAGAGAGTTTCACTATCATTTTACACCATTAAAGCTAAACATTAAAGTAAACTGTATTTAATATAAAGATAAATAATAATAAAAATAAAAAATGAAAATTAATAATATAGATATATAAATATAAATAAAAAAATTAAAAACTAACCCAGAAAGACTGAAAAATAAAAAGATCGAAACTGAACTAAAAAATAAAAAATTATATATATTAAAACGAGAAAAAAAAATCACATACATCGTAGCGTTGGTAAATGGCTCGTCACTAACCTAAACATATTCTTAACGGGAAAAAACCGCCCCCGCGTATAGCACGGGTACACGTAATCAACTATTTTTCTAAAGTTTGGATTTTTAACCCTAACAATATTGCATTCACAGGTGCTTGATTGAGGAGGTAATGGCTTCACCTCCTGCTTTCTTGAACATTCACTTCACCAAGGGCCCAGCAACATCTCTCTTTTACAGAGTAGTTCTGAAATTAAGGGCTTCACCGGATCGAGACTTACCTCAAATTATTATCGTTTTTTTATCAGAACAATATCTTGGATTATTAATTAACTTGAGTTTAATCTTTTGTCTGTATGATTTTCTGTTCTTATCCTCAATCCAGTGCCAGTCCCCAGAAAAAGTCCCACCAACAGTTTCAAAACATTTATGAAGTCATTTTGACTGATCTTGATACCTGAGTTTCCTGTTTTCCTGACTGAAAAGAGATTCAAGAACCCATTTCACGAATCAAGCTTCTTTCATGGTGGTGGTCATGTTCCTTCACGCATCAGATTGATCAGATGTGAAGTCTGTCAGCAAAAATTCTTACAGAACCAGGTTGAATGTGTCTAAAACAGGCCACCTCCGCAGCCTGCATTAACCTGCTGATGCAATAAAATAAGATGTTGCAAAACTGGTTTCACCATGGAATGACTAAACGATTATGATTGGACAGAATTCCATGAGACTAGCTTCACTAACTTCAAGATCTGGGAATCTGTCAGCATTACAAAAACTAAACACCTTGTAGAACTGCAATTATTTTAATCTAATCCATCCATTAAATAATATAACAATTAAATCCCATCTTAAGTTTTCTTCCTATTTTTTGCTTCTCGAAATGAGGATCGATAGCCCTGTACATAGAAAAGAAAAACTAAGGATTCAAGAATGGAGAATAGAATCACAACAACTAAACTTCCAACAAACATTCTTAATCCTAAAATATGATCAGCTCCACAACCGCAGCTCTGTCCTCCTTACAGGAGGCGGCACCGCCACCAATCTTTCCGGAGTGGCAGGCAATCTTGCCTTGAAATTATAATAGAGTGGCAACTCATCTTCTTTGTGAACATCATCCTCAAAGTTAAGAGAATAACTTTCTGGATCATACCTAAAATCCTCCGAGCAATGTCGTTTCCTGTTCTTCCCTCTCTTTCCAATAGAACAACGATACTTCTCCTTAAATTCCAAATCATGGACTGTCGATTTGAGCCAAGCATACAGCGATCTTGGTGTCCGTGGCTGGAGTTTCATGCAGTCACCCCCTTCCTGGCCATAATCTTGATGAAGAATCTCGTGCTGGCCGATCATCTCCGTGTTGGGGAAGCAACGAAAGGAGGATTTTAGCCTGGATTTCAGAGAAGTTGGGGGAGTAACATTCATTGATCACTGGCCTTGCCATTTACAGTCAACAATGGCGCCTGTGAGAGATTCTCGACGAAGCTGTTTATTTATATGTGAAGATTTGACGAGAAGGAAAAGGATAAGGACGTGTATTTATTTCTCAGCACAACTGGGAAAACTGCTTAGAAGCCGTGGGTGGTGCGTGGCACCGGCAAAGTTTGTTAACAAAATCAAAATAGATATACAAGGTCAAGGGGGAGCCCTATAAAAAATACGTCCCCCAATTATAATGCAAAATTCAATCATATCTTTTTTCTTAAGAATTAAAACATTTTTGTATATACAAAAAAACAAAAGATTGAACTTTTTATGCTAAGTAAAACCCAGGTTTTGAACCTCTGTTCATATTTTGTTTTTTTTTCTTTGCTATAAAGAGTGCTGTAGTGATTCTATTATGTAAGAAAACCAATTTTTTTTCATAAAAATAATAACTTTACTATCTCAATCCATAATACCATCTTAATAGTAATAAAAATGATATAAGTAAAATAATGTTTTTTTTATAAAAAAATAATAAAAAAGGGATGAAACCACACCATTTTGATAGTAAAAAGAAACTGACTTCAGTTGACTTGGAGTTTGTTTCGAATTTGAACCAGGTTTGACATCTGTGGTCAGCAGCATATCTAATAAATAACACCACCGATTTGCCCCATCACCTCTAAAAAGCTCAAACGAGGCGGAGCCTTGTTAACTGCTTGAATCCCCACTGCCCAAGCACCGCCGTATGCGGTGCCATTTTCTACCCATATTCTCTTTGAAAGCAGAATGATCAAGCTGTTAACAAGGACACCATTTCATTTCTGACTACTAAAGAACATGTTCCCACGCATGCATGGATTGCTAAGCAGTATGGATAAAACATTTTGATAAAACATTTATCACTCATGAACTGATTTTAGCTTGGCAGAAAAAGTAATTACTCAGAAAAGCAGAATTATTAATGTCATAATTAAATTACAGCATTGTTTACAAAATCGAGGAAAGTAAATTACGGAATGTGCACCTGCAAGAAATCATCTAATTAAGCCTTTTGTGCCGAGCATAGGCCTCTTCAATATGTCGAGTGAGGAGTGAAATTCCATAATGTGATGTCACTGTAAGTTGAGCAGACTTTGGAAGCACGTAACCTAAGAATTTACAGTTAAACAACTTTATTTAATACATCAAAATAATTTTAAAAATAACTCAAAACAAAAAAATATTTTTATTTTTTAGAAATTATTTTTGATATTAATACATCAAAATAATCTAAAAAAATAATTCAAACAAAAAAATATTTTTATTTTTTTCAAAAAAAACTTTTAAAATACATGAAAACATATACTTAATTTTATTTTTAAAAGTAATTTCATCATACAAGAAATATTAGGGATCAATAACCAACACAGACATGCTCAGGCCCAGTACGCAGCGTCGTGCTCGGTAGCCCAGGCCCAGTAATCAGCCTCGTGCACGCAAGCCCAGACCTTTGGCTTTTTTATTGTGGGGAGAATCTGGGTGATGACAGTCATGACACTCTCAAGTCTCAATAATTCACAAACACTTTAATAATATAATATATTTGACTTCTTATTGCTGTTGTCATTGTCGTCTATTTCTTTTATCACATTAATCTAGGTTAAACCTCACTATCACATTTTGTTTTTACTTCTTTAAAAATACAACTATCTCCTACATATTTTGTTTTATGTCGAAAAATGCTTCATAGTTGACCCGTGGCATCGATCGATCGAGTCGCCAATCTTAAATATAACCAGAAGAGGAAGCTTTTTTATTGATTTTTCCCCTCTTCATTTACTCACAATATTGTCTGCTATAGTGCGCATGATGCTGCCATTTCTTTTTCTTTTCTATCCTTAAATAATAATAATAATAATAATAATATTGGTAATGAGGAGCTTGTGCGCTGTATTTACTAGATTTTTTTACCTGTGTTGCGACGTGGGTCGAGACAAAAAAAAATTAATATAAAAAATATATTTGATATTATTAATATTTTTTTAATAGAAAAAAATCATATAAATCTTGACTTTATATAACCCAATTGACTTTAAGAATTTAGCTTATAAAAATATTATTTGACTAAAAAAATAATTTCAAAATGATATATTATTTAAATATTCAAGTAACATTATATGAAATTAACTTGAATCAACCTAAATTAATATGTAAAATCTGAAACCTAGATTATTGAACTGTACTTAAATACCCTTGCCTTGAATCACTTTTTTATTTATTTATCTTGAGAGCATTTTTGTTATTTTATTGCTTACAAAACTTTGAATAGATGGAAACACTTTAAATAAATCAATATTGATCAATATATAAATATAAGTAAAAACACCAAAATATTTTTGAAAAAAATTATAAATATATATATATATTATTTTAAGTTAATACTTTTTTATAGTTTTTAGATCATTTTCATATGTTAATAAATATTATTTTAATATATTTTTAAATAAAAAATACTTTTAAAAATAACCACAAACACATTTCCAAATAAAATGACTGACTGTAAATAATTATGTCCTATCCCTGATACATCTCATGCACTATTTCCTCGGATATAGCCCCAATCATTGTACAAAACAAAATCCATCATCGCTTAGTATTGGTGTTTTCTCATCTCTCAAGAGTCAGAACTCAGAAGATCGACCAGGTCAACATAACAATCGGGTTTTTCCCAAGCAGGTTCATTCATACTCTGCTGCGCAGACAATTAACGGTTGCGGGCTGGCTAAAAAGTCAATCAAATAGAAAAACAAGATTATGAAAATGATGAGCAACTACTTGGAATAATTTTTCGCCTCACGCCCTCTTCGGGCGGCGCGTGTGGCTTCCTCCGGTGTCCGGAAATTGTCTACCGGATGCCAGAACGATGCGCCTCCGCGTGTTCTTCCTCCTGCGGTGGCGCGTGTTACCGAAAAGAGTCCGTGGACGCGTAGGAGGCCGGTGAAAGCCGCCGGCCACGTTTCTCTCTCTCCGGAGCGTCAAAGTTGCACTTTGGTCCTTCTACTTTCAATTTCCGGGTTGGCTGTATATAACTCAATCAATTCGGTACAAAAGTTCTGATTTTTGCAATTTTGTCCTCTGATTTCAATTGACAATAAATGTAAGTTGCATTTCAGCCCTTTGACTTTTACTTTTTTAATTTAAGCCCTTTATATATCATTTTCAATTCAGCCCTTATACTTTGATTTTTTTTTATCCCTACTTTTGTCCATGTATATATAAATGTATTTAACACAATAATAATAATAATAATAATAATAATAATAATAATAATAATAATAATAATAATAATAATAATAATAATAATAATCATGATTTAATGATTTTTCATTCTTACTCTTTTGTTATGTTTTTTTCCCTCCTGATAATTTGATAAATTTTTTTTCCAGTAATAGCCATGGTAAATTTTTTTTTTTTTATCTTTTGTTAAAGTTTCTAGGATATTATTAAGACTCTGATGTTGCTATTGTTATAATATTTTAAATGAATATTGCTTCCTTTTCCCTGTTGTTTTTTTATTTGCATTTTCTATTAATTGATTTTAATAATTTTATTATCTGCACAATAATGATTTCAGTAAGTTTTTTTTTCTTATTTGAATATTTTGCTCTTTTTTCTAATGTTAGTGCACGCTCTTTTGTGATCGTTTATAACGCAATTCCTATATTTTAGAAGATGTAATCTATACTTACGTGACAAACTCAACTCAAAATTTTAAACATTTTATTTTTTAATCTATAATTTTTATTTGCTTATATCATATAAATTGATCGTTGTAGATTTAATTCTATTAAATTATATACAAAAAAATACCCGCGGCAACGCGCGGGCAATTATCTAGTCTTAAATATAACTAGAAGAGGAAGCTTTTTTATTGATTTTTTCCCTCTTCATTTACTCACAATATTGTCTGCTATAGTGCGCATGATGCTGCCATTTGTTTTTCTTTTCTATCCTTAAATAATAATAATAATAATAATAATAATAATAATAATAATAATAATAATAATAATAATAATGAAGAGCCGCTAGGGAAGACATAAAAGTAGTGAGGAGCTTGTGCGCTGTATTTACTAGATTTTTTTACCTGTGTAGCGACGTGGGTCGAGACAAAAAATAATAATATAAAAATATATTTGATATTACTAATATTTTTTTAATAGAAAAAAAATCATATAAATCTTGACTTTATATAAACCAATTGACTTTAAGAGTTTAGCTTGTAAAAATATTGTTTGTCTAAAAAAATAATTTCAAAATGATATATATTTAAATATTAAAGTAACATTATATGAAATTAACTTGAATCAACTTAAAATAATATGTAAAATCTGAAACCTAGATTATTGAACTTTACTTAAATACCCTTGCCTTGAATCACTTTTTTTATTTTTTATTTTATCTTGAGAGCATTTTTGTTATTTTATTGCTTACAAAACTTTGAATAGATGGAAACACCTTACATAAATCAATATTGACCAATATATAAATATAAGTAAAAACACCAAAGTATTTTTGAAACAAATTAAAAATATATATATATATATATATATATATATATATATACATTTTAAATTAATATTTTTTTGAGTTTGTAGATCATTTTCATGTGTTTATAAATATTATTTTAATATATTTTTAAATAAAAATTACTTTTAAAAATAACCACAAACACATTTTCAAATAAAATGACTGACTGTAAAAAATTATATCCTATCCCTGATACATCTCATGCACTATTTCCTCGGATATAGCCCCAATCATTGTACAAAACAAAATCCCATCATCGCTTAGTATTGGTGTTTTCTCATCTCTCAAGAGTCAGAACTCAGAAGATCGACCAGGTCAACATAACAATCGGGTTTTTCCCAAGCAGGTTCATTCATCTGTTATACTCTGCTGCGCAGACAATTAATGGTTGCGGGCTGGCTAAAAAGTCAATCAAATAGAAAAACAAGATTATGAAAATGATGAGCAGCTACTTGGAATAATTTAGCAATCAGAAAATATATACGAAGTAGTCAACCACTGATAACAGCTGAGAAGTCCATGGCTTTGATGCCTGGCAAAACCACGGAAACTGCCTGGTAAATTCCACGGTAATCTCGATCGTGTTCGTTCGTTGTGCAGCAAATGTTTTTATCGAAGATATTCTCTCTCCACTGATCATAATCACCTGCATATATTCATCTTTTTGAAGTTCATCATAACATTCTCTCTGATCACCTCTTTCCTTCTCTGATCGTTTGCTTCCGTGCTCATTCAAGTTCATACAGCACTTACCAGCCATGTATAGAGTTGCTAGCCCGTCGGAGTTTTTGGCGATAACCGGAGTTGGCATCGGAGATATCAAGCTAGCCAAAAAGGGGTGGATCCTTCCCGGCCAGTCGTGTACTATCTTCGATGTTTCACCGGTCAACTACACCTTCGAAGTCCAAGCCATGAGTGCAGAGAAGCTCCCTTTTGTTCTTCCGGCTGTCTTCACCATTGGCCCTCGCGTGGATGATGAACAGAGCCTCTTTAAATACGCAAAGCTCATCTCTCGACATGACAAGCTCTCCAGCCATGTTAAAGAGCTTGTTCAGGGTATCATTGAAGGTGAAACCAGAGTTCTTGTTGCTTCCATGACCATGGAAGAGGTTTTCAAAGGAGCTAAAGAGTTTAAACAGGAAGTTTTTGAGAAAGTCCAGCTTGAACTTAACCAGTTTGGATTGTTAATATACAATGCTAATGTTAAACAGCTTGTCGATGTTCGTGGGCACGAGTACTTCTCTTACTTGGGTCAGAAGACTCAAATGGAGGCTGCAAATCAGGCCAGAGTTGATGTAGCAGAAGCGAAAATGAAGGGGGAGGTGGGGTCAAAGCAAAGGGAGGGTCAAACCCTGCAAAACGCGGCGAAAATTGATGCTCAGACGAAGATTTTTGCGACGCAGAGGCAGGGAGATGGGAAGAAGGAGGAGATTAAGGTGAAGACTGAGGTTAAGATTTACGAGAACCATAGAGAAGCTGAGGTGGCAGAGGCCAATGCTGACCTGGCAAAGAAGAAGGCTGGTTGGACCAGAGAAGCCCAGGTGGCAGAGGTGGAAGCAACAAAGGCCGTGTCACTGAGGGATGCTGAGTTGCAGAGGGAGGTGGAGAGGATGAATGCTTTAACCAGAATTGAGAAACTAAAGGCTGAGTTTCTGAGCAAGGCTAGCGTGGACTACGAAACCAAGGTAATATATTTTATAATTCTAGTAAGCGATTAAAATTATAAATATTAATTTTATTTTATTTTGGCTGAAATATTTTTTTACTAATTAAGAAAATAAAATAAAATAATTTTGTTTTTATTTCAGGTTAAATTCCGGTTCACTTTGGATTTTTCAGCCAAATTCTGGTCAAAACACAACACACAGGAATCATTTCGTTTGTCAAATAATATATTTTTTAAATAATAAATAATTATACAATATCAATCATATCTCCCAATCCGATCGTTAGATTGAGATGAAATTTTACCGGAAGTCTCTAGATATATTTATATATATCATGTTAAAATTCAAAACAATAAGAGAATGTAATGACCTTGCGAGATTAATGATAACATTTTTGTAATATTATACATGTTCATGATTTTATTTAGAAAAAAAATTATTGTGTCTTGTTTTAGATTAAATTGCACAATTCTAAATAAATTGTTTTTGGATTTGAACTTTTTTTTGAATTAATATATATATATATATATATATATATATATATATATATATATATATATATATATATATATATATATATATATATATATATATATATATATATATAAACAAGCATAACTCAAATGTCAATAAACGCTCAAACCGAAACATTCCGTTCCAATTGAAGAAAAAAGCAACAACCGAAATGAAATTGACAACCTTGAATAAAACCGCAACTGTCCCAGACTTTTATAAAAGATTCATGTTTTGACTCAAACTCAAGATCTGCCGTGTAAATCACAAACTCTTTATCATCATGTCATGTTCGGGATAAAAATATACTTGTTACCATGCATATTATTTCTCAGAGGCTAACCTGTAACTAAATCAATTTAAACTAAATTATATACAAATTAATTAAATTACCATCTTTCGATTTCTAATTAATCCAATTTGTTTTGCGCAACAGGTTCAAGAAGCAAACTGGGAGCTGTATAAGAATCAAAAAGCAGCAGAAGCCATTCTCTACGAAAAGGAGAAAGAGGCTGATGCCCAAAAAGCAACAGCAGACGCAACATTTTATGCCCGAAAACAATCTGCTGATGGGGAGCTCTATGCAAAGCAAAAGGAAGCTGAAGGGCTCGTGGCACTTGCACAGGCACAGGGCGTCTATTTACGCACCGTTTTGGACGCACTTGGCGGCGATTATGCAGCTTTGAGAGATTACCTGATGATCAACGGCGGAATGTTTCAAGAGATTGCTAAGATTAACGCCGGTGCAGTTCATGGGTTGCAGCCTAAGATCAGCATCTGGACTAATGGAAACAGTGGCGAGGCTCACGACGGAGCTGGTGGTGGAGGCAATGCAATGAAGGAGGTTGCTGGGGTTTATAAGATGTTACCACCTCTGTTTAAGACCGTCCAGGAGCAAACTGGGAATGCTACCACCGCCGTGGATGGGCACTTTGACAGACTCTAATGTGAACTGAATCACGGCAAACTTGTGGTTTTGTTGCCGGAGGTTCTCCCGTTGATTGTGCACTTGTATTCTTTGTTCTTTTGAATCGCAAATAATCTGGCAATATTCTCTTGTGTAATAAGATGAGTGTAACACTCAGAATTCCTTTATTTTCTTCGAAGATCAAGCCTGAAAATGGGGAGAAGATCTTGAATTATCTAAGTTTGGCACTCTTTGGTGTGTTTTTTTACGTTGGTGATTGCTTTTTTTTTCTTAAGAAAATATATTTTAAATTAATTTTTTAAATGGTTTTATAACTATTACTATAATATCAAACACTAGCTTTGTACTTAGTTGGCTAGAGTATTTTTTTATTTTTTAAAAAACATTTAAATGAGTGTTTTTTTATACCAACCTATTAAAACTTTTTTAAAAAGCCTTAAAAATAATTAATTTAATATTTTTTAAATTAGATATATTAAAAAAACATTAAAAATGAAAGTTACTAGACGGTTTCTTAAGCTCACTTTTGCAAGTTGTTAAATAATTCTTTGACATTTCATTTTAAAAGTATATTTGAAAAAAATATATATTAATTTTTATATTAATTTGTTTTTTATGTTTTTAAATATTTTTAATAATTTTTTAAAAATAAAAAATATTATTTTAATATATTTTTAAATAAAAAACATTTTCAAAAATAAAATCATCCGCAACCGAAGATAAGCACTAATTCTATCACCATCGGATGCCCAGTCCCCAATTGATGAAAGAAACGGTGCTGTGATGCTTTCCGACATGAAACATAAATGCCATGTAATAATAAAAAAAAATCAACTCAAAATTATTGGCTCGTAAAATATTAAAATTAATTAATCATTTTTAGGTAACAGTTCATGTATGGGCATTCTATAATGGATGGAGGTTATATTAATTAATTAACTAATTAAACTCACTCTACACTCGAATTATATTTTCTTTTCGTATTCGAATACACTATTTTTACAACTTTAGGATTTATAGAATATACTAAAATAATTTGCATTTACCCCCAATTTACACCCAAATAAAAACTTCAATATCATTTGGTAACATGATGGAAAATGTTTTTTTCAAAAAAAATTGATTTTTTTTAATATTTAGAATTATTTTAGATTGCTAATATTAAAAAAATAAAAATAAAAAACAATTACAACAAAACTTATAAACATTGTTATTTTTTTTTTAATAAAAATTTTTTATTCAATGATGAGCTACCTCAAAAAATGTGGCTTCTAATGGATCTTAAGGACCCAAGCAATCATAAAGGTCAGTTCACTATCCGGGACGAGGTCTTATCCTCCTCAGCTGTGGGGATAAGTTTCACCGTACTTGGAATAGAACCATGTCTCCCATTATCCAAACACAATATTTAGGTGGAGCCCACTATTTTCTTACCACCACTGTCGCACTAATAATCTCCCAACACGTGTCCTAATCATATTTGTCTCTGTCGGTTATGCCCCACGCCAATTTTCGCGCTCGCGTGCCCTGACCATCTTGTGCCTCGTGAGAGAGTTCAGGTGTGTACAGTTATTTAATTGAGAGAGCCGTGAAGTACATTTTAGTCCTTACAGTTACTGCATGTTTCACTTTGCTACTGAATTATAATAACACCTAACCATACCATTCTAGTAGATGCTTAAGGTCGTGGTATTGCAGTTTAAATGTATTTTTTTTATTTATATTTTATAATATGATAATATCAAGAATAAAATTTTAAAAAATAATAAAATATTATCTTAATATTTTCTAAATAAAAAAACACTTTGAAGAAAATTCTATAATTTACAATTATATAACTTGTTTTACATAGTTCTCTTTTAAGAAAGATGGATTTAATACAAATAGACACATAAAATAAATGATTTGAAAATTGAATATAATTACAACTCTTGACATTATTGTGCTAATATAAAATTCTTTAAGTTTTATTTATACTTGTAGATATAATTAAAAAATATATATCAATTCATATGTGAGATTTTTAAATATTTTATATTAAATTGAATCATTTTTTTGGTTATACATTCCATCTTAAACATTGTTTTTTTTTAATCACTAATTATTAACAATTCAATCAATGGTTAACATTTTTCAATTTGATAAACTAAAAGGACTAAAATACACTTTACGGCAGCTCCTTATCCCTTTACACTCTTGCATACCAAAGAGTGAAAGAGCACAGCTGTATCCACAATCAACGGTCCAAAGTTAACCGTCAGAAAATCCAAATCCAAATCCCAAAATCTAACAGCCCATATTTACTCAAACTGTCTAGTCAACCCTGCCTTGAAATAATGACAACACAGCAGATGCCATAATCATCTCTCCGTCCCTCTGAACTAAAGCTTCACTCTCCCTTTCTCTTTTCAGCTCCTTCACTTTTCCAAAAAAACGAAAAAAAAAAGAAAAAGAAAATCCCGTCTCTAGTCTAGGGCTTGCTCAGCATGATCCTGATGTTATTCTATCTATAGAAACTTCCTGTAATGGATGTTTGAGAGGACATTTGGTAATTAGCTACTGTTGAGGGGCGTTGTTGATGGTGTTGAGGGAAGGAGAGTTAGGGTTTTGAGAGATGGATGACTCTTCATGGAAGGTCAAATGTAGCTCTGCTACACTGCAGCAGCATTTAATGGCTCATCCTTCTTCCACAACGCCGCAAGAAGCTCGAAATCAGGTGTGGTTTTTGTATTGCGTGAAGGTTTAGTAGTCTTTCTGAAATATAGCGTTTCACGCATTGATTATTTCTTGCTTGTTACAGTTCGCTATCCCTGCTCTTCGTATTTTTGTGTTGGTTCATTCACTGCACTCTTGAAGTGTTTTTCTTTTTATATCTTTTTTTTTGTATTTAATTTTGTGAATTATTTCTGTCTCGAAGAAATTGTGATACAGACTATAAATATACTCGACACTTGCTACTGCCTGGTGCTGAGAAAGAGTATTTTGAATTTGTTTGAAATGCTGGAGGTGATATGCTTAAGTGGGCAAATGGTCGCTGAGGTTTGGTGATGAGAGGGTTAAGTGTTTTTCAGATAAGGGTGAGTGTAAAAGGAGAATGAGGGAAAACGAGGAGAGGGTTTTTTGGGGTTGTTGGAATGCTATGATCATTCAAATTGCAGAAGGAAAGTTAGACTGCAGCAGTGAATTGGGTGACCTTATTGTTTTTGCTAATATTATTAGTGGGTTTCTGTGTTTGTGGTTTTATTTTTTCCCTATTGGTTGTCAAGAATTTGCATGTGAATGATGTGATGTTTTCTTTTTATTGTTTGAGATTTTTGATTCAAGTTACTGTATGCTGGAAGGTGTGGTTTTGATTATTGTTGTTTTTCATATTTAACATTTCTCTTCCGGTTAAATGCAGTTGGAGGTTAGCTCAGGTCAGTATTTTTATCCTCATGCTGGACATGATGTGAGATCACAAGGGCGTGGAAGGATTCCAGATTCCATGGTTTCCCAGTATTCCCAATTTAAGTTCCTATTCAGGCAATTGTGACCTTGGGAATTCATTTCTGGCTCTACTATCTGGCCCAACATTATTTTCCCCGTGTGATTTCCAGGAATTACCAAATCCTAAACAATTTAGTGCCTCTAGTAGAGTTCCTACTGAAGACACTGGTTCATTGTTTAGTGCTTTTGGAAGTCGGGTTCCATTGATGTCAAGTAGGATACCATCAGAAAAATTAAGCTATCAAAACCAGAGAAATGGAGCAAATCCATTTGTTTCATCCAAGTGTGCATCTATTTCCAATTCTGCGCTGCAACATTGTCTTCAGGGTGCAAACTTTGCTATGCATAGTTCAGACATGGCCAAGGCAGTCTTCCATCACAAGGTTTCTGATAATGAGAAGGTAAAAGATTCCTCTTCTCTGAGAGGTGAATGGCGGAGTACTAACCCTGCAAATGCTGTAAAGCTCCCAGATACCAACTGTCAAATGCCAGGAAAATTAGCATCACAAGCAGAGCTTTCTGTTTCTAAGAATTCATCTGCTCTTTCTCACCAGTACCCTCGTGTATTTTGTGTGGGTAAAAGTGAGTGCTTGATACATGTTGCTCCTTGTTTATAGTTGATTAATATTATGTTGCAAGCCTTCTCCTGGAATCTAATTTATATCAACCTGAAAAGGTGGAGAGCTACTTCTGAGCAGTACAGGACTCCTAGGCATTCTTTGCTCATGTCATTGCTTCCACATGTCTGTATCCAAGTTTTGTGAGGTAAGTTCTTTCAACCTTGTATCATGTTCATGTTTTGTGCATTATGTCACGTATTGCTGTCTTGTCTATCACATTTGATAGCTTTTTGGCATTTTATTCCTGCTTTGATTGAAGTCTAACTGCTTTTATTACACAGCATTCAGGATTATGGAATGTTAACCCTGGAATTGCTGTTCATATGGAGAATGGAGAGACCATTGCTCAGTGGCGCAAGCTCTACTTCCAGAAATTTGGGGTATGATGTTTATGCTACTTTTAATTCTTGTTTCTTGTGATTTTGTGCTTAAAGTGTCCACACACACTTGTGTTCAGTATCTATCCGGACATGTGCTGTGTATAAATACAGGGAAATGCTAAATTTGTATGAATAGAAAGTTAGGCTTGTGATTGCATTAAACCTACTTTGTTAGTACATTTGTTCTGGAACATTTTCTTCTTAAATCTGCCAGTCAATTAGATCAATACTGCACTGCAAGTTTGGCACAGGACCATTACGAGAATTTTGATGGTTAGTGTAGATATGAAATCAATAACATTTTCTTAGGAGTGTCTAATTTCTCAACAAAAGAAATTTTTTTATAATGCAACTGGTGGAAATATGAATTTTTATAATATCTGTGATTGGTTTTTGATTCATTATTTTCATGTCTTTGCCTGACTGCCATCTACTTGGTTATGGAAAAGAAACCTAGGTGAATGACATAGACTGAATAGGTTTGCTATTGCTGGAGTGATTATTAAAGTTTTCAAGGACAATAACATGCTTGAGAAAAAAACTGTTTTGCCATTAAAAGTGATTTATGGGGGGTTTGGACTCTTTTGATATGAAGGTCGGTGATAAAACTGCATGTAAAGATTGTTTGGCCTTTTGTGACTCTAGTGCCATGATGCAGACTGTTGTCATGAGATGCATTTGCAATTGCCCTTGTTCATTTTCAGTTTTTTCTTGAAATGTTGCAATATTGCCAAAATTGCTTCAATACATGTTATGTTACAGACACAAATGCAGGTTGGCTTCCCATTATATTGATGCCATTCAACCATAATGTTTATTCTAACGTTGTAGTTTGTCATAGACTGGATGGTGATATTTCTTATTGGCATGTGTTTGAAGCAACGAGAACACTGGATGGTGATGTTTTTATGGTGCTTTAGATCAGGGTTCCGGAAGATCAGAGTGGGTGGGACTGGCCTGAAGGATTACCCTTGACTGCTAGTTTGGTGCAGTCCAGTGCGCCTCTTCCTCTGTCCAAGCATCCTGACTGCAATCATCTGGTTGGGTCTTCTGAAGGTTTAGTGAGGTCTGGACAGCCTATTGACAGTGTTGTTTTTCCAAAGAATCCCCTTACAGACCATAACTTAAACCATAATTCAGTTATTGATGTTTTAGACAAACAAAAGAGAAATGGTCAAGGTGGTAACAATTTTCTTGGCTTGGCTGGCACCTTGCACAGCAATTTACATGGTGTGGGGAATAACACACCACATGGTATGATGGATAACACTATCTCTAGGTGTACAACTATGCCTACTTTTGTTGGCAAAGGACCTGAGAATGGTAGCCAGTCCATATCTGCACATATTGACAATATTATGAAGAGTGGGAGTTTTTCAACTACCAATTCTGCGCTGCAAAATGCAAGAGCTCTTTTTAGATGTTCTGATGTCAGCAGAGCTAAAGATGAAAAGGATTGTGTAATTGTAGACAAGGATGCTGCTTCTTCAAGCATAGAGTTGAGGCTTGGGCAACCAAATGAGCAGAATTGGTCTTCAGGAAATCAAGTTCTATCAGCAGTTGGGCCACCATCATGCAACTTTTTTATGAATTCACTTAAGCCAAGTTCCAGAGAGCAGATGATTCATTATGGTGTGTTGTAACAATCTTTCTACTTAACTCATTATCTAGTGTATGTGTTAGTCCATTATTGTCATACATCATTTTTACCACTATGGATTGTTAACCGATTAACTATTATTCACTGAATTATACAGTGACCAGTTGTGGGGGAGATGAGGAATCCAGACAAGGTCTTCCTCATGTAGCTGGCCTGTTAAATTCTGCAAGGGAACAAGACCAGTTGAACTATGGACGCTGTGCAATCAAGAATCCAATTAATGTTGGCAAAATAGAAAATCTCAAAGGCGAGGTGGCCAAGAGCACAGTGTTTTCACCATTTAAACTCAATGGTCCACTTGAGGGTAACTTGTACTCCAGATCCACTAGTAATGTGTTCAATAGCACCGAGCATATTGTGCATGAAACATCACATAGTGAATCTCATGCTGTCAACTACCCAGGCAATGTCCCCTTTGAATGGTGGAAATGGTTTAGAAAGGCAAAGGACTGGCCCTGAGTTTGGTTTTTCCAGACCTAGAGACAAGGGTAAAGGCGTGGGGTGTCTTACGGGTAACTCTTTCGATGAAACAAACTTGGTGTCTAAAATGCATAAATGGAAGAAAAATCCAAGCTCTTTTTCTGAAGTCATAAATGGAAACATTTGTGCTGCTTTTCCCATGGTGCATGAAAAGAATCACTTTTCACATCACTTGTCTAGCATACCGCTGGATGCATCTGATGCTGGGAGCTTGTCTAGCTATCTTGATAAGGCTCCTTCTTTTGGTACTATTGATTATGTCTTCCCTGGAGCCTTGAGTTCATCTATGGGTTCTGGGCAAATCTTTCCATCACAAGCAATTCCAATGGGTTCAGGGCTGACTATGTCCATGTCAAAACAAGATGGAATTAGTGCAAGCCCTTATTTACTTGATGATAATCTAAGATTGCTTGCATTTAGGCAGATATTGGAATTATCCAAGCAGCAACATGAGAGACCCCCTGGAAAGAACCCTGAACAAGATAGAAGTGTCAAACTACAGCATTCTCTGTTTGAACCAGCAGCATCTGGATTAAAGCGACATGAGACTGATTTTATCAGTAAACAGAATGTTTCAGAAGTTTCCATGAAATCAACCCAATCTTATCCTACTGTTAAGATGGGTGATGATGTTGCTAAATTTGCTCATGTGACAGGCAAGTGTGTGAAATTTTGGTGTTGTATTCATGAAACATGCTGGTATTATCTGCCTCTAATTCTTTGATCTTGTTATAGTGTTGAAGTTTTTCTGCCATGACACGGGGACTCTTGATGCTAAAAAGCTTTTCTGCTCATACAGGTGTGAGCAACTGGTGCAATTTCTCAACATTGACACAAGGAAGACCATTTTGTAGTAAAGAAATTGACAAGCAGTGTCAACTTTCTCATGGTCATCTTCAAAATGAACAGCCCTCATTGAGGTTAGTTTATGTTTTTGTTGTAGGGAATAAAGTTGCAAGTAACATTTTTATTCTTTGAGATTGCCATACATTTCAGTATCAAGATTTTGAACGTTCCTCACTACTTTTAATGTCTTTTGGGGTTTAGCCTCATCCACAGACATTACTCTCCCACTCCCACGGTTTGCTGGCAATATCAATAATTGTTTTGTTGTCACTGTTTAGTGAACATTTCAACTGACAAGGTGGATCAAATATGTGATATCAATTACTAGGGTGTGATGTTGGGTCTGGTGATTGACCAAAAAAACTAGCTCCAAATGTGTCACCCCATTCTTTCACATCAGTTCTGCTGTCATCAATTTTGTCTTGGTGCTCAAACCTCACATATAGCTCATTAGTTGTGACTTCACTCAGTTTTTTGTCTGCACTTGCTGGCTTTTTCTATATCTGCCGTGTGGATTTCACTGCTCTATTTGTTTTAATGCCAGGATATTGATAGTACTATTTATTCAAATGTTACAGACTTGGCAGGAATGAACACAACATCACTGATTCAAATGAGCCTGAAAGCTGCTGTCAGATGACACAATATTTTCAAACTTACTGCAGATGTGCAGCCCATACAAAATGTTTAGGAGGGAAATGTGGAGGTGGTAATCATCCTAATTCCTTCAGAGCACCTATGAGAGGTGTTGATGGAAAAATCCATGATTTGATTGCTTCACAAATTGCTAAAGATAACATCATTCCACGTGAAAATGCTATTTCCTTAAATCACTGTGGAAAGTTGAAGGGGCAAGCACCTAAGAATATCAGTTGCACCTCTCAGTGGAAAGATGTGCCAAGCAAGAAAAAAAATGTCTGCCAGGTAGACCAATCAGCTTGCAACCTGGACAGACGACAACATGAATCAGGTCATCTTGGAGACACAGTTGCTAAGTGTTCCGGTGGAGCAGTGCACAGGATTGACTCCTTCAGAGAGCAAGAAATATCTAATATATCTTCTGGATGTTCTACCCCTGCTGTTACTCAGGCATCAAATGAGGTTAACAACGTGGATTCTTCAATTGCAGTTACTGAAAATGCTAACTGCATGAAACATCTTATAGTTGATGAAGGATCAGGCATTGATAAATGCTGGTCATCAGATGATGCTGTTGAAAGTGACAGAAGTGCTGACTTCTGTGGCTCTACTTGTAGGACAAGACTGTGGAAAGATAGGTGTTCTAAAGTCATTAACAATCAATCATCTCGAAGTCTTCTTGATGAGGTTAAGCTCATGGATTCCTTGACATGGAAGAGAGGCCGAAATCAAATCCAGGCTGAGGTTACTGCTCTTGAGAAAACCAATCATCCTTCTGAACCTGATAGAGGCATTAAAACTGCAAAGAGGATGAGAGAAACAAAACCAGAGATGCTGGATACATCACGAGGCACCACTGGTCATGCAGTGCAGGATAAATATCCTAAGTGTGATGAAACTGCTAATCAGCGATGTTTATCCAAAGATGCCCACATTGTTTCATCTGGCCTAGAAATGCCTTACACTTCTCATGTGTCCTCTACAAAACCTAATTCCAATGGAAAGTCTATAACATCCCTGTCCAAACCACTTTCTCGTAAGAGAGATTTACAGAAACTTTATAATGGAAGGGATGGAGAGGAGGAGGAAGTGGCAGAATTAAATGATAATAATGCTTCTTCATGTAAAATCATTGAGGTTTCAGGCAGAAAGAAATTCAGAAAGAGCGGGACTTCTAATGATTACGCTTCGTCTCAAACTCTAGATCCAGCTTATTCGATTGGAGAAAAAACTATGAAGTGTAGTCCAGTTAGTCATACGAAGGTGTCTTCGAGTCAACAGTTGAGTGTTTGTTACAGGAAGCCAAGGCCAGTGGTGTGTGGGAAGTATGGTGAGATATCGAATGGAGAAATGATTGGAGATCCACCAAAACCAGCCAAAATTGTTTCTCTTGATATGATACTTGGAACTGCAAAAAAATGCACACCTCCCAAAAACAAAAAACCTACAATAACTTCCATGAGGGAGTTGAAGAAGACAAGCTTTGGTTTGACTAATGCATACAGTTCCTCCCATATTAAGAAAGAAAGTGGAGGCAATAATGCTTCAGGTTTTGATGAGATGATTTTTTGCAATTCTGTCAAAGAGAGGGAGACTGCATCTGTTGGACAGGACAAGCATTTTGCTGATGAGTTGTTGGTGTTAGAGAAAGAGGGAGACAGCAAAACTGAGGGAGGCTGTAATATTTTAGGCAGCAGTGCTCACACTCAGTCAAAGCCAAAGTTCAAGGAAATTCGTAGACGCAGCCTCAACGAGCTTACAATGAAAGGTAATTTTGTTTTATTATCTTTATCATATTCAAGTAATATACATTACATTTACATCTATTCAATTGAAGTACTAGAAGTGAGAAAGATTAGTGTGCTCTGAAAATTAAGACATGTATCACATATTTCGATGGCTATATTGCAGTAGAAATCCAGCTCACGTATCTTGCGATCATGCATGTTTGTTGGTGTTCAATCAGAGTTGTATTTTAGTCCATGTTTGGGAGGTCCTATCATTGAACAAATCTCCTGTTGTTTTTACACCATTGATGTTGTTCTTTTTCAGGAATGAGTTCCTGTTCTGTGAAGATTTCACATGAGAAGATTTTGATATGTGGACAGAAGACGAAAGATGGGAAAATTATAAGGAGTTCTGAAGATTCTAATTGTTGCACAAATGAATCATGTGAAATCATTGCCAAAAGGTTAGTAAGTGAATTAATACTCAGAGTTAATAAATCTAACCAATCTTCTATTTAATGCAGCTTCAGATTTTAGTAAATATTTAATCTGGGACATTGCTTAGAAACTACAACTCCTTAATTTTTCATGTTAATTGGTTGTCTTTCAGAAATATTCTTGAGTGAGAGCACTTGTCTGCTATGTATTCAGATTCATTCTGCAGTGCCTGGGACATTGCTTAGAAACTATAACTCTTTAATTTTTCATGTTAATCGGTTGTGTTTCAGAAATATTCTTGAGCGAGAGAACTTGTCTGCTATGGATTCAGATTCATTCTGCTGTGTCTGTGGAAGCTCAAATAAAGATGAAGTTAATTGCTTACTAGAGTGTGGTCAATGTTTAATCAAAGTATGTAGCTGTTAAATTATTTCAGATCAATTTCTCTTGTGTTTCTCCTAATTATTCTGTCACACTGATGAGTTTCTTGATACGTAGGTACACCAGGCTTGTTATGGCATTTCCAGAGTGCCTAAAGGTCACTGGTATTGCAGACCTTGCCGAACTGGTGCAAAATATACTGTAAGAAATTTGGTTCTCGGATAAACTCTCAATTAACTATCAGCTACATTTCTATGTGCATTGTTCTTGTTGTTCTGTCCAAATATTTCCCTATCCTTGCCATTGTTCTGCACTCTATACTTCCTCATCGTTTCATGGGTTGCTTCAATTTTTCACATATTTTGTTAATGATAAATGAGATTTTGCTCTTGCCCATTTTCCCCAACAATTTGTTGTGAGTATCTAAGAACAATGATTTAGTCCCTGTTGCTTTTGTTTGTTAGTGAATGACATTATGATAACTGTTAAATTATTTGACATGGCGTTTTGTACTCATGCACCCCATTTTCTCTAGCCATTTTTATTGCTTTTTGTTTATCAGCATTGTTCTTCTATTTTGTATCTTGTGATTTTCTATTGCCTTCTAATTTGTTATCATCCAGGTTTGTGTTCTTTGTGGTTATGGAGGTGGGGCCTTGACCCAGGCACTTCGGAGTCATGCAATAGTGAAAAGCCTTTTGAAAGCTTGGAGCTTTGAAACAGAAAGCAGGCCTAAGAATTCAGATTCTTCCGCCATAACATTGCAGGATGAATTTAGCAAGTTGCCCTCCTCAGGATTTGTGCATGGAAATAACTCTTATCCAGTTTTAAGACCTGAAAATATTGAGTCATCCACTCCATCTGTTTGGACTATTGATATGCAGAAGCAATTGAATAATTTACAGAATTCCTTGTCTTGTGTTAGTAATCTGAAGGTACATAACAGCGTTACAGCTGGAGTACTTGATTCCACTGTTAAGCAATGGGTTCACATGGTTTGTGGCCTGTGGACTCCTGGGACACGATGCCCAAATGTTGATACCATGAGTGCTTTTGATGTGTCAGGTGCTTCACACCCTAGAGCAAACACGGTAAACATTGAAAGTTAACTCGTAGGATGCATGTTTAAATAGCCTGCAGTTCCAAAGTTGCAATTGTTTGAATAAATTGTACAGATAATCACACTTTTAACCATATTTTTTCTAACTGGAAAATTTAAGCTCGTAAAAATGTGATCTCATTACCTCCTCAGATAGAGACCCATGGTGATGCCATTATCAGTGGACTATAGTTAGAACTTCACAGTTCTTTGATGAGTCTATTTTATGCAGTTCATCCCACATTGCATATGAAATGACATTTATCTTTTAACAGCTTCTTTCTGTATAGATTCCATGGCCAATGATCTCATGGTGTGATTATCCAAATCCTTTCAAGAAAAAAATTGAATTAATAGCATGGTTATCAAATGAGCCAATGGGATTGTTAAGTTCCTTGGTATATGAATACACTCCGCTTACCTGCATCTTCTTTCATAATGTTTCAAGTTTATTTAGATTCGTGAAAACAAACTCTGACTGTAGGATTCAAAAATTTCCAACAGATTCTATTCATTTAAATTATCAAATCATGTATTCATTTCCTTTTAAATTAGCAATTTATGTATTTATTTCCTTGTTTATCATTTCTTTCTTAGGTTTGCTCGATGTGTAATAGACCTGGTGGCTCATGCATACAATGCAGGGTTGCGAACTGCCCTGTTCAATTTCATCCTTGGTGTGCTCATCAGAAGGTACCCTACTTAATTTAGTTTATGCATTAAATCTCTTTGCATAATTGGCTAGGGTTGCGATCCCATGGGGGAGCTGAACCCCAAAAATCCACCCTCAGATTGTATTGCAGGCTTGCTCATGCCAGTGGTCGTTTTCTTTCTTGTATTTAGCTGTATTCCCATACAAATTTCCATGAATTTAGCAATTTCCATTTAAAACTGCTCTGGTTCAGTTTTTTCATTGATGGAGGTTCATATGCTCTTTACAAAAAAAATTATGGACTGCAGGGCCTGTTGCAAAGTGAGGTTGAGGGTATAGACAATGAAAATGTTGGCTTTTATGGGAGATGTGCACTTCATGCCAGGTACGCAGCAGATGAATATGCATGTGATGCTGCCAACAGTAAAACAGGTTGTGTAGGAGAAAAGGAAGAGAGTTGTGCCAGGACTGAGGTATATTTTCTTTCCTTTCTCTGTCTTGCTTTTTGGGTGTAGGTGGGTGTTCCACAGGACTCTTTTGACTATCAATTACATTTTTCCTTTCCATCTGTCATTCAAGGGCTATAAGGGACGGAAACGAGATGGATTTTGGCATAATCTTCGTGGTCAATCAAAAGGGAAGGGTGGATGCCTTGTTCCCCAGGAGCAGCTTAATGCTTGGATGCACATTAATGGACAGAAGTCATGTACTGGGCTTTCTAAGTTGCCAAAGTCAGATGTGGAGCATGATTGTCGAGTATGTTCCATCTGCTGACAACCAAACATATTTTTTTCCAGTTATTTCACCTAAAATTTTTTTACTGCATTAACATTCAGTTGGCATTTGAATCGAAACTGATCCATTCTGTTATCAAACACATGTGGCTTCTTTCAATGATCAGCATGCATGGCTCGGAAAATAGCAAATTATAAAATGTATGTGATGTTTCTAAGTTATTTGCACGTTAGGGATGTACACAAGATGCCCATCCCTACAAAGGAATATTTGCGGTCAAGCATGATCTTGCTGGTTTTTTCAATTTTCTCGATTTGAAGTATACCTTGTTATTCTGCTAAACATGAATGATTTTTGCATTACTGCAGTGCTAAAAATCTTACCCCACACATTTGCATCACTTGGAATTATTTAATGTCCCAACCTCTAGTTTTCTCCCTTGACTTTGTATCTCTTCTATTCTTTCTCTTTTACTTGTTAATTGATCTTATATCATTTGGAGTTTTGCAACATTATTAGACAATTGTGGTGCAACATATGTGATATTATGTGTTATCCCCGTGCTTGCAGAAAGAATATGTTCGTTATAAACAAGCTAAGGGTTGGAAATATTTGATTGTTTATAAGTCTGGTATTCATGCCCTTGGACTTTACACGTCCAGATTCATCTATCGTGGTGCTATGGTTCGACTCTTTACCCTAAAGTAATGGAACCCAACTCTTTCAATTGCACAACATGATGCATTGTGATGATTCTTAGGTGGTGGAGTATGTGGGTGAGATTGTTGGGCAACGAGTGGCTGATAAAAGAGAGTACGAGTATGGAAGAAAGCTGCAATACAAAAGTGCTTGCTACTTCTTCAGGATTGACAAAGAGCATATAATTGATGCAACACGTAAAGGTGGCATTGCTCGTTTTGTCAACCATTCGTGTCTGGTAAATGTCTAGTTTTTGATGAAAAAATTGTTTCTATTCTTTGCTTTTGCTTAGATTTTCTTTTTTAATTTGCATTACAGCCAAATTGTGTCGCCAAAGTGATTTCTGTGAGGAATGAAAAGAAGGTAATGCAAAATGCAGTTCTAGTATCTTTCTTGATGATCATTATTTACTTGTATTATCTTTTGGACAAGATGAGATTCTGAATTACACAATGAACTTGGATACACTTTCATCCAAATCATACATTGTAATTGTGCTCAGAAAACTTGGAATAGTTAGGGCACAATCTTCACTGTTTATTTTTGGATTTGCAGGTGGTTTTTTTCGCGGAGAGAGATATATATCCAGGAGAAGAGATAACATATGACTATCATTTTAACAATGAAGATGAAGGTAAGAAGATCCCTTGTTTTTGCAATTCAAAAAACTGCAGACGATATTTGAATTGATAATCAATTCTTCTTGTAAATAACACATTTTTCCAACCCACCCGATCAATCCAGTTGTTAATATCTAGCCTCTGAACATGAAAGCATTACCCATTCCCTGGTGGTCATAATCTCCATAAAAGTATGTCATGTATGCTATTATGGTATGGATGGAGTGAGCAAGACTTTCCTACCTGAACAGAGCATGACTTGTGTCCACTGACGAGTCTTGCTGCTGCAAAATTGGATGATGTGAAATTGTATGATTTTGAAAACAAAAGCAACATTGTTCTTCCTTTTTTTCATTTTGGTTCATCAGGAGGCCCGGTGATTCGCAGTGAGAGAGGTAATCCTCCCTTATTTCTAAATCCCTCCCTATTAGAGCAATTCTATGGCAATAGTTATTTTGGATAGCTAAATCTTTAAAATGATTTTTTGAATAGTATATATATAGTTTTTTTTTGTTGATGTGTGCTCCAATGTTAAGTTATTTGGAGAGCTATTTTTTTTTATATTATTTTAAATATAGTGCAATTATTTTGATTGTAGTTTAATTATATAATTAATAATTGTTTTTAAAAACCTTCCAACAATATAATTATTAATTTTGTATATAATTCAATACTCTCTTGTTAAGGTATTTTTAAATAAAAACAAAAACAATTTTTTTTTGATATAGTTATATTTAGAACTATTTTTGTATATCATTTTAAATAAATATACTACAATTATTTTCTATATAATATAATTATATAATTAATTTTACGATTTTGTATATAATATAATACATCAAAGAGCAGTGATTAAAACCTCTGACAGTTTTACTTTCTAATCAAATCAAAGCCCATTATTTTCCTACATCTTTATCCTCTGTTTCCTCCCTCCACCCGCCTCCTTAATTTTATCACCGACATCTTCATTTCGCTTCTGCTTCCCGTAAATGGAATCTTAATGGGTCCCTTCTGAACACATCTTCATTATCAGTTCAGCTTTCTTTGGTGGCAGCTGTCCTCTTCGTGTCTGTCTCTACTCTCCCACTCTGTAAGGCTTGTGGGTTTCTTTTGTCCTGTTCTTTCCATGATTATTCGCTTGTCGATTCTTTTTTGTACGCATGAATACCGAGGAAATGCCGCAAAGAAATGCACGACCAGTTCTTGACTCTCATATTTACGTTGAACACTATAAAATGTACTATGGCTTTTGTCTTCGGAGCAGCTACAAATAGCAATTCAAACACTGAACAGCCATTTTAGCTATTAAAATGGCTGTTCCGTTGAAGTGCTACAAAATGAAAAGGCCAACATGACAGATTTATAGATATAGCTCTTGTGATAGCTGATGCGTTGGACTTGCCCTTAGGGTTGAAACTTTCATGGCAAGTTAGAACACATTTTGTTTTACATTCTAAATCTAACTTTTTCTTTTTTTTTTCTCCCTCACTTTTCAATCCATCTGTCGCTCTCCTTGTATTTGAACTTAAACCAGGCCTTTTGCTTTCGAGTTTCGATCTCCCCTATCAAACTTCCACAACTTCTTGGCCACTGTTCTGTTCTGTTCTGTAATATAATTGAGAATTAGATATAATAGCTTCAACATTTATATTAGTGTTAGAACAACATCGTTAATCAGTCGTCTTGGCTAATGTTTTGCTCCAAAATTCTCGAAAAACCCTGCCTCGTTATTTCTGCTTTTGCTAATAGCATCAATAAAACATACGAGCAATCAACGGAAGCCAGTTTTTTAGAATTATCAATATTGCTGTTTTTTTTTATTCGTTCCATTCGAGAGGACAATCCTCGGTAACAAAAAATTATGTAAAAAGGATCATCGTGCCTGTTACAAAAGATAACATATAAAACCAATCAGGTGCAGATGAAGGAATTTAATTTCTACATGAAAAAAAATGGACACGGTCAATCATTTCCGGATGATTCATCAAATAATTTCTACATCGAACATTTGAAATTCACGAATTTATTCATGCAAGATACTATTACATAGAGCACATCTGCTTACTTGCAACGATCACTGAAGTTTGCACCATGAGATTCAAATTGACGTGGAGCATCCATTCAAATGCTCACACATGCTGACACCTCAAAGTATACCAAGGCCCCTTCTCGCATCAAGCAGCAAAAACCCAACTTGATAGTTTGTCCTCTTTAGGATCCCCAGTTTGGAATGTTTGCAGTAGCTTCATTCACCATTTTCACCAGAGTAACCTGCCATGTTATCTTTGCTTAAAGAACAAGAACTTGAACTGATGACGACGAGGAGAATAAATCAAAGCTTCGATCTTAGCGAAAAAGGAAGAGTCAATTTCACAGTTTCCCTCGTAGTCTCCTTCCATAAAGACTGGCAATATGCCCGCCCAGATGGGTGAAGAGAGAAACAAGAATTTGTCTAAACTTGATTACAATACCTAAAGCTGACTATTGCATAAGCTTAATTTCAATGCATCCAACAATTCACTAAACATTTTCAATGTGCCCATTTGACCCTTAAACATGACCAAGATATATAATCACAAAGCAGCTCTGCCCTCTCCTCAGGGTGGGGGCAGTGCTACATCACCAAAAACTTACAGTACTTCGTGATACTTGAAGGGAGCTACAGTTTATTCTTTATGGGTATGCTCCCAGGAAGTTTCTGTTCACACCTGGGATGTTTCGGTTGCATAAATTTCCCATGCTCTACTTAATGGTAAAAGTAGCAAAATCTTGAATTTTAGGGCATAATCACTTCCCCGTATGAGAAAAAAAACGAGCAAAGACGTAAAATTCCATGGGCTGAAAAGCTTGTTTAATTGCTTGTTAAAGCTTTTCGTGCATGATTTTTTTTTAGATGCAAGGAAAACTCTACGCTCGTAAAACGTATTTTGTAGGTCTAGATGAGCGAGTAAAACCCCGGCTATCCTAAATTCTTTACAAGGGATGCATGCCCTGACTCGAACTCGAGACCTGCTATGCAGATCACAAACCCTTTGCCATCACGTCAGCGTCCCTTGGGGACAAAATATTTCGTGCATGATGATAATAATGCAGCAACAAGTTAGGACTATAAGGTGAAATGAATTATACCACACTCTCAGGAACACCCGGTGGAGGCAAGGGAAGGTTTCTTGGGGGCATAACGGTATCGTAAGATCTCTTGTCAAACCTCCATTCTCCAATCTTTCCGTAGGTTAATTTACCCTGCAAACAAAGAAACAAAAACCAAAATTTTGTCAAAACCAGACCCTGATAATAGCAAATGAAAGCAATCGCAATAAATCAGAAGTCAGAAGCTGTTTCTCTTTATCTTTTCTTCATCCTTGAACGGCATAGAACACAAAATTGTATCGGTCTATCAACAGTAGCCTACCTTCATATCATAGTCACATCCGTAAGTGTAATGAATTATGAACTTCTTGCCAATTTCTGTATCCCAAGGAGGCTGCCAAACGATGCAAAATGGGTAACTACGAGTAAAAGGCAATCCATAAAATTTGAAATATCAGAAAATGGCACGTCATTATGATGATTTCAGTAAAAGAGAGATTTAGCAATGAACTTGGCAAATTTTCTACATTTTTTTCCAGACTGATGTATGACAGCAAGGAAGTGCTATTTTAATTAAACCTGAATCATGAAGTCCTTGTACAGGATGTTGTCAACACCATGTAGAGCAGATGAAACCGCATAGCCATACCTGTATTTAGCAAAGAATAAGGGGAGGCAGAAAGGTCAATTGCGCACTATAAGGTCTTCGCAAAAATAGAGTTAACCACAAAAATCTCACATTTCAAGCACCCAGCCAAAAGCTTTATCTGTTTCAGGATCCTTTTTCATTGCCAACGAGACATTCATCCAAGTGGGAGCAATCTTCTTAAGAGATTCCTAACAATGTTGCACGGACAATCAAGAAAGGGCCAAGATTTGGAAGAATAATACATGGTCAGAAAGAGCATATTAAACACAAACCTTCCCAATAATGACAGGAGAGTTTCCTATGGGATCGATCTTTGTTACTGGTCCCTTATCCTCAGGGAAATACTTTCGAATGATAGACTCAAACTTTTTTGGTTCAATGTAAAAGAAAGGAAATGCAGCTCCAAGGCCATCTTTCGATAGGTTTGGGATGGGCTTAACAATAATATGATCTGGCTCTGCCATCAATATGTAACTGAGTACAAAGTAAAATAACATAGATAAAGTCAAATCTACTGAAATAAAGATCAAATCGTCACAGAAGCTGGGAATTTTAAAGTTTAGTACTCTTCTTTTATGTCCGCTTTTTGAAGCCATTGCACAAATGCCCAGGGTCTGTTGAGAACTATATAGCCCTGTGATTGTGTAAGATTTGAGATAAGCAAATAATCGAAATTTAACAATAATAAAGCCTAAAATCTTCAAATACGACCAAATTTTCCCCATTATTCGGATTATTATTTTTGGCTGAGTTAATTTTTCATTCCCAAGAAGAAGTCAGCAGGAAACCATCTGCTACGAGCCAGAGTCTCTATACAATCAGAAACTTCTACTATAACACCATCGCTCAATTTACATCAAGACAAAATGCACTAACCCCTCACACTGACAATCGATTTTTATCCAAATTTAGCACTGGATCGTGACAATGTTCAATAATTAAGATTTTAACAATCGTGATACTCTCAAATTCAGTTAACCAAGCTAAGGACTTTAACTAACTCTCAAAGTGAGTGCAACTTTAACTAATTCTAAAAGTAAACTATATAAATCAAGAAACTAATACAGACCCAGATTTTAAAAGAACACAAACCTGATCCATCCCAGCAGGCAGAGGCTGTGCTATAAAAGTTGGGATTTCCTCCATAAACTTATCGGCCTTTCCAGAATGCAAGATCCTAGTGAACCCTCCCATTTCACTATTGGGTCCATCTCTATGCTTCTTGTACCAATAATACATTACCCTACACTGCCAGGTATTATACACAGAATCAGAAGCTGTCACAGCTGTATGAAACAGTCTCTTTTTACCAGAGCTTGATCTTTCTACTGGCATCTTGATTACTGGGTCAACCAAGAGTGCTGATCTTGATGATGGACCTGGTAAATCATGTTTAAGTGGTGCGTTTGCTGATATAAGGATGTTGTAAGTTATAAGAGCTACTGACAAGGTTATTAGCACTGTAAAGAAGAAATTCCCAAAACCCATTTTTTGTTTCTCTCTCTAAGACACACAATCCCTCTCTAAAAATCACTCTCTGTGCTACATAAGCGTCTATGGCTGCTAGAAAGGGAGGGAAGGAGGTTGTGGCCGTTGCAGGAAAACAAAAAAGTCTTCGTGAGAGAAAGTCGCTGACAAGCTGAGCTATTACTGTTATTTTAGATTTTATTTACGTAGGCGACATGTCAGCTAGTGGGAGTGATGCGTCATCTCTTACCATGCTATTTGTGGCGATCAGTGTGAGAGACCTGCCGTTTGGGTTTTTTTTTCTCGTATATATTTAATATTGTGATGTGAGTGTATTTAAAAGATATTTTTATTAAAAATATATTAAAAAAATTATATCAGTAATTTTAAAAAATAAATTAAATTTTTTTATATAAAATATGTTTTTTTTAAATAAATTTACTATAGTCTCAAACATTTTTAAAAGTACTTCAAAGTGAGACTTTGAACTATCAAATTAAAATCACATATATCTAAATCAGTATTTAAAATTGTGATGATTGCTTCTTTTTTAAGTTTTTTTTTTATTTTAGAAATATATGGGGTTTTTTTATTTTTAAAAATATAATTTTGATATCAGTATATCAAAATATTTAAAATACTCTTGAGACCTAATAAAAAAAAATAGCATCAAAATCTATAGGGGAACAAATAATTCACATAGTAGAATTTTGTTTTTGAAAAATCAGGTAGATAATTTAGGAAAATAATATAGGTTTGAAAGGTATTTTTAAGACACCAAATTCATTGTTTCTATTTCTATTTTTTTATGCTATTAAGATATTTCTCAATATAAACTCAAAGTAACATGTTTATAAAATATAAGTATTATAAAATAATAAAATAAATGGACATAAAATATCTTGTGCATCAAACAAGATTATTGTTTCTTACAGTATAAATTTTGAAACAAAATTATTTTTGGTTTTTTTCAAAAAAAAATCCAATTTCAATTAATAAACTTGTTTTCTCTTTTTTTTACACTAAAATATATCAAACACAATTCTTTTTGGACTAGTATCAATAATTATTGATGATGGATTTTAAAAATCGAGTTGAAAACCATGTGGTAATGGCCCACATAGGCCGCGAGGCGGGAAGGCGGGGAAACATTGAAAGCCAGGAAAATGGCCGGAAATTGTGGACCTCTGAAAATAATTCCAATTCCGGAAGAAGCAAGGGTGTGTTTGTGCTTGATGATATAGATTATTTAAAAAAATATATTTATTTGTATATTAATATATTAAATAAATTAAAAATATATATATGAAAAAAAAAGAGGAAGACAAAAGTCGTAATTTTTTGGGAAACTCACCCCCTCAGGGGGACCCATCCAGTTGGTTTCCATTTTGCATTGGAAGTTTGGAACCCCATTTTCCATCATTTCACACCATGATATTCATAAAGCTCTCCACTTCCACCCCCCATCTCTGTTACTGAATAATTAATCTTTTATTATTTTAAGTTTTATTAATGGAAAAAAAAACATGTTCTGTTTGTGCTCGAGAGTAAATTTCAATTTTAAAATTATATTCATATAAGTTTTAATGTATTTAAAAATAACACCATTTCTAGATTCTAAGGTAGTGTTACTCTATGAAAAGTATTTTAAAGGCAAACCTTCACGAAATTATATAATTCATCTACAGAAATACTTTCTAAGAAAAGGCAATGCAACTTTAATGTTTAGATAGATATTGGGGAACATAATTTACATTCATCACTTCCATTTTTATTTTAGTTTTTATATATAAATATATATATATATATACACACATATATTTTTACTTTCGTTTTATTTATTTTTTGCTTTTTTCTTGAAAAAAAATCAGGATTGTTACATATCCAGTGGGAAAGGAAGAAAGGAGCCAACAGGACTTCTCTGTCTTTATCTGAAAAGTTTGCATCAAACAACCTAGTGAAGAAAAACAGAGCTCTTTCTTCCCCTCCCTCCCTCTCTCTGTCACTGTGTGCCATCATGTTATGTCACGGGTTACTGTCATTCACTCTTCTTCTGCTCACCTCTGTCTCACATGGTGCTCCTGTTCCCTTCCCTTCCTTCTCTGCTCTACCCCCTGCTGGTACGCTTCTTCTCTCTTTACTTTTCTGTTAAAGTTCCAATGTTTCTTCAGCTTCTGTTTGGTTTCTGTGAAAATGTAGCAGAAAAAAGAAGGCTCGAGTGTTATACTTTAGCGTTACAACATTTTTATGTGACCCCACTAAAATGTGCATGTTGAAACTTTTTTACTTGATTATCGCAAATTTTCGTGCTTGTTGGAAGCCTAAACTAACATATTTTATCTTTGCCAAAAAGATTTTCTTTTTCTGATTTTTCTCAGCTACCAAGCAGAAAATCTTGGAAGTTCAACTTTACATTACTTCTGATGCTTGTGTTTTGAGGTGAAAGAATTTGCATAAAGTTGTGTCATTTTTTTGGGTTGATTTTGCAATGTAGTGGTTGGGAGAGCAGATGGAGCTAAGTATGAAGTGGAGTTCTCATGGGGGACAAGGAGGCCTGTGGTGGAGGCACCCATCGGTGAACCTGTTGATAACTCGCCAGTACTCGTATTAGCTCCAAAGAGGACTTACAGAAAAGACCCTCTTAATGATTTCAAAAGATACACTGGAGGATGGAATATCAGTGATCGCCATTACTGGGCTGTAAGTTTATTCACCAACGATCAAACCCGACTAGCAATCATCTTTCTTTGTTTTTTTAGGTTGTGCATTAATGATTATGTACTGTTGTTGCTGTAGACGTGTAGGGTTTCAGGCTTTCTTAATTACCAGTTGACAATTACTAGATTGGATCTTACATTTCTAACATGTTGTCAGCATGCCAATATGCTATGCAGAGAAAGAAGTAAATGTAATGTACTAATGTGTGGCCAGGGTGCTTTAGAGACTATCTATGAAATGAATGTCATAATTGTTTGTGATGGAGGAAAGATTCCAATTTGCATTCATTGATAGAACTGGAAAAAATATGCAGTGTTTAGCAACACACGGTCATTAATTGCTGATTTCTCTAATCTTGTAATCATGAAAAATACCAATAATCTTAGATTCTTGTTGAAATCAGTATAAATACTTTTCATTACAATTTGTTGAAGATGACAAATTGCTAGCTCTGATATCCGATATCGATATGAGAATGATTGTGATGAGGCATGCTGTTGGGATGGTTTGATATCAAGCAGTGTTTAATGCTACTTGCTTGAAATGTACCTTGCATGTTATCTAAATTCTTGAACCAGAATAATAGTCTTGCCCAGGCAAATGATTCAAGTAATCAAAATAAAATAACAGCGTTACACCTTCTAGCAGGTGATGAAAAGGTATTGGTGGATGTTGTGCTCGAGGAAAACAATGTAGAGTTATTGAATGGGACATTCTGTGTTGGATTTTACTTATTTGAAACTAACCACATTCAGATTTCTTCGAGAGTTCTCCGGTGACTGAAAATTTTGTTTGAATGCAGTCTGTAGGTTTCACTGCAGCTCCTCTGTTTGCTATCGCTGCAGTCTGGTTCCTGGTTTTTGGGCTGTGCTTACTCTTTGGTTGCCTTTGTCATTTCTGTTGCAAAAGGCAGCGCTTTGGCTATTCTCGAACAGCTTATACTCTCTCCCTCATTTTCCTCATTCTCTTCAGCATTTGTGCCATGTAGATGCCTCTCTCTCTCTCACACACGCACGCACACACACACACGCATATGTTCATGCACCCGTGTATACATTCATCAATCTATTGTAAAGAAACTAATGCTGAATTCTTTGGCCACAGCATTGGATGTGTTGTTCTATATACTTCTCAGGAAAGATTTCACAAAAGCACAACAGAAACATTGGAGTATGTTGTCAATCAGGCAGACGCCACTGTTGATAAACTAAGGGCTGTGTCAGATTTTATTGCTTCAGCCAAGCTAGTTGGAGTTGATCAAGTTTTTCTACCTTCCAATGTCCAAACTGATATTGACCAGATTGGCACAAGAATCAATTCTTCTGCTAGTGTCCTTGCTGACAAAACTGTGGATAATTCAGAAAACATAAAAGATCTTTTGGATTCTGTGTAAGTTGAAGGAGACTGAAGCTTATTGTATCTGATTGAGTAAGCCATCTTGATCATATAATGAGCATGTTCATGCAGGAGAGTTGCACTGATTACTGCTGCTGCTATTATGCTTCTCCTAACATTTCTTGGATTCTGTAAGCCCTCTTCTTTTTTTTCTTCATAAGATAAAGTGTGAATAATTCCAATGTTTAAAAGTTGTTGTGACGCCCATGTAATGATTTTTTGAGTTTTCGTGCTCTAGTGTTCTCAATATTTCGGCATGCAGTTCCTGGTGTACATGTAAGTGATTTTCTATATCTCAACATTTGTGCCTCTTTGTCTAGTAGTCTCAGTATTATTGCATTTAATTGTTACCTGCTCTCAACTGATGAACCTCATAAAACTGTTGCAGCCTGGTCATCGTTGGATGGATTCTTGTTGCTGGGACATTCATTTTGTGTGGCACATTCCTTCTTCTCCACAAGTAAGTTATATGCTGCTGACTATGCTTATTGGTCCAGTTGCAGATGTCTTATTGTGCAAGTCTATTTGGTACAGATACCAAATCTCATCTCTACTGAACTAAAAAAAAATTTTGCTGACATTTATCATCTAGTGGTTGTTGAAACTCACTGGAATATTTTTATTTGTCCTTGTAGTGAAAAATGTGGAAATCATCTTTTTACAGCCTTCTACCCTAAATTAACCTTCTGGTTGGGTATTATTTGTAAAGAGAAGAATGATCTGTAGTTGCTATCAACATTGTTTCCCAAGAATTGAATCTGTGCAGCCATTTGAAACTTAAATATTCTCAGTCCGAAATAATTCTAGAGATCATGTTCAAAACAAGGATCAAACTGATTGTACCACATTGGATATCACACCACACATAACATTCATCTCCTTGTTTCAACTATATCCAAAATGATTCACCTATATCTTGTTCTCTTTCATCTTACATATTCAATTTTGTAACTTCTTTCCCCTCTACTGTTTTGTTTCTACTGCTGTGGTTGCTTTGTCTAATTGCTGAGCCTCTTCACCGTGCTCACTTCAACTGGAAGCATCCTTTTATAGGAGGCAATCACTCTATGAATCCCTTATTAGATCAAAGCTAAAAGGATCGTAAAGGGTGGTGGATCTTATTCTTATTGAACTTCATTGAGCATCTCATGTTAACTCCAAATTTATTCGGTTCCTTGATGGATTAATAGAATGCTGTCACATCATGACACTGATATAGTCTTCAAAATGGACATCGTTAGAGTGATGCGGTTCAGGATAACAAACACACTGCAAGTGCACTACCTATACTAGGTCTAGGAGTGCTATCGTTGCTTAGCCCACAAGCTAGTATGCTTAAAAGAAGTTAAAAGTATTCCATTTAGATTTCTTATTTCCTTTATATTACTTCATTTTCTCTTAAACAATCTTCTTCTTCTTCTTCTGTATATCTGACTCCCTCGACAAATTTCTAATTATTCTTTCTCTTACATGCTAGCGTGGCTGGAGATACTTGTGTTGCTATGGATCATTGGGTGCAAAACCCCACTGCTCATACAGCTTTAGACGATATACTGCCCTGTGTGGACCAGGCAACTACCCAGGATACCTTGATAAAGAGCAAGGAAATCACTTCCCAGCTTGTAGAGGTGGTCAACCAGGTCATCACTAATGTTTCTAATCTCAACTTCTCCCCCAACTTCAAACCGATGTACATCAACCAATCTGGTCCGTTGGTGCCAATGCTCTGCAACCCATTTTATGCTGACTTGACGATTCGGCCTTGCAGTGCTGGTGAGGTGGAGTTGACCAATGCTACACAGGTAATTAATAGAAGCTAGAAACAATTGAAGTTTTAAGATGCGTATGTACTAAAGGAACCATTACTGGGCTATAAAGTAAAAGCAGGATTCAACAAACTCTTGCCAGCCCTTCCATTCTGCCTAAGATTTCCCTTAATAACATTACATCTGCAAAGAAACTGAAGACTTTTACAAACTCCCTCATGCTAAAAATTGGAAGAATTATTCAATGTTTCAGCTCAATGTGTTCAGGTATGGAGTAGCTATGTGTGTCAGGTTTCAGCCAACCGGGATATGTTCTACGACAGGACGTTTGACCCCTGCATTCTACAGCCAAATGTCAGCTGCAGTGAATGTGAGCTATGGATTGAATAATAATGCTCCTTTCCTGGTTGACCTAGGAGACTGCACTTTTGCCAGGGAAATATTCAATGAAATATACAGGGATCATTGTCCAAGTCTCAGGAGACACAGTAGATGGATCTACATAGGTTTGGTGATGGTCTCTACCGCAGTTATGCTTTCTCTAATCTTCTGGGTCATATATGGTAGAGAAAGGCGGCACCGCGTGTATTCCAAGCAGCTAGTATCCGAATCGGCACAAGGTGCAGAAAGGGAAAAACGTTCCTGAAAAATGAAGATTTAGATCACTTCATCATAATATTGTTGGCATTTGGTGGAAAAGGTTTTCTCTGCTTCAGTTTGATTTGCTGCTTTGTATACGTGCATGTTGTTTTATGGTACTTTCTCCAAGTTATGCTGAAATTTCTGTCAAGAGTAACTTCTAACAACAGATGCTTTAAGCCTGGTTGTGGCATTGTTTCAAGCTTTTATAAGAAGATTAAGGGAAACTTTCGAACAGGGAATGATGAAATTTTCTCTCATATTGGTCAAATTTTCAATGTGAACTGAGGAGACAATTTGCTTGGTCTTGAACCCCACTAGGCTGAGAAATTACAAAAGAGGAGGTTCACTTACTATTATTTTAAAAAAATATTCCAAGTTTTGAGGGCCGGCTTCGGCCTGGTTTATTATAAAATTGAGGTGTTGTAACTTTTTTTTATTTAAAAATTTAAATTATTAGATAATATTTCAAAATTTTATTTATATTATATTCTAATATATCATTTCAAGTGAAAGTCTTTTGAGTGCATGTCCATATTATTTTTTACTTAGTTTTTATTAAATAGAATGGATATGGTAAGATTTGAACTCGTGATTGTTGGGTTAATAAGATTCTGATATTATGTCAAAGAACTATCTTTTAAAATCTTAAGTTTTTAAATGAAATTTCTGAAGAATCAAAACTAAGTTTAAATAATGCATTGACATTTGCGTGTGTTTGGTAATGTGTAAAGAAACATATTCAAAAAAAAATGTATAATTCATAGATATAAGACTCGATTCAATTTTAAGTAAAACCCCTCCCAGTTCAACCCTGATAAAACCCATATAAGAATTCATGTCAGCGAGTCGTCAAAGCTGACTCACCATCCATGGCTGAGTTTATATCATCAATGTAATTGTCAAACAGGAGTTTAACGGAAGATTACTTGTCACTACCATTTTTTTAAATAGAAATACGTGTCTTGCATGTGATATGTAATGACTAAATTGAGTTGAATATAACATAATAAATGTCATCAAAACAAGATATAGTTTGAAGGTTAAGATAAGAAGGGAATATATATATATATATATATATATATATATATACTAGTCAATGCCCTTGCGCCTCATCGTAGGTGGCACCATATTTTTTTCAACGTAAAAAAATATTAATTGTGTGAGATTTTTTATTATAATATAAATTTAGATAAAGTAAATTTTTTGTACTGAATTCATGTTAGATGCAAGTTTTCTATAAAATATATGAATTTTAAATCGATATAAATTTATCCGTTTAGTAGATTTCAACGAAATAACCAGCATAAAATTATTATCATCATTAAAAAAGAAAGAAGATTGAGATATTTGAATTATTGAATTCACCGTATTAAAATTAGTTTATTTTATAATCAAAATTCAATTCAACATGAAAACAAAATATAAATTAAACACCCGCAATAATCAAATAAAAAAATAAATAGTTAATTTTCTATGTATAAAAAGAAGAAGATATAAATTAAAAGTTCATCCTTACGTTACCATCATTATCATTACTATAACAGTTTAAATTATTATTAACATTATTGCCCAAATAATTAAAATCATTAAATTTCCCAAAAAATAAAATAAAAAAGAAAAACATTTTTACAAAAAAAAATAATGACTAAAATTATCATTATTATGGCGCAAACAATAAAATCATAAAATCATCTTATCCGAATAATAAATAAAAATAACAAAAAACACAAAACACAAAAAAAAAGGAAAAAATAAGCAATATTAATTTAATAATGATCAGTAGCATAAAACAAATTCAGTACTGGACCAAATAAAAAAAATCTCTAATAAAAAACAAAACAATAAAAATTAAAAACAAAAACTTGGTGGGCGACGAGCCGACTTTTGAATGTCCTCCATTTCTTTGAAAAACAGGGCGGGGTCACGTTATTATATTTTTCTTTTTGTTTAAGTTTTTATATTTTATTTGTTTAAGGATATATTAAAATACTATATTTTATTGTTTAAAATTTTAATTTTAAAATTAACCTATCAAAACAATTTAAAAACATTAAATTAAAATTAAAATATTTCATTTTAATTTCAATTAGAAACAAGTTGAATCTAAATTCTAAAATATTAGCAGTACAGATTTGGGTGCAGTCGGGCTTCAAAAATATCCGTTTAGGGAATCAATTGATTTATTCGCCTCTCATTTTCAATTCAATTGTCCATCATCTACTCCAAAACTCCTTTTTAATTTATTTTTATTTTGTTGCTGTGGATAAGTGGAATTTTATATAGTAAATTCAAAGAGTTTTTTAGTTTATTTTTCATTGTCTAATTTGAAATTTGGATGGTGACTACTAAAAAGAAAATATAATTATTGACAGGGAACAGTATATGTCAAATACTTTAAAATTCATACAAAACTATTTCCCTCGCCTTCTATGTATATCTTACGTATTACATATGTCACACGGAGGAACTTTAAAAAAAATAAAAAATCTACATGCAGTTTAATTTTATTTTTTTCAAATCATACGTACCAATCATGAGCATTTGACTAAATTGATAAATAAATAAATATTATTTTCATACCTGAAGTTTATATCAAATTAATAAATTTATTATATTTAGACAATTATAAGACACATTTCAATCCAACTACGTTCAATTCATGACAAACATAAACCTTGTCGATGTGGCTAAAATCATTTTAAAAAATGATTTATTCGCCTCTCCTTTTCAATTCAATTGTCCATCATCTACTCCAAAACTCCTTTTAAATTTATTTTTATTTTGTTGATGTAGATAAGTGGAATTTCTAAGACTTTCACGTATTTTATATAGTAAATTCATAGAGTTTTTTTTTAAAAAATTCATTGTCTAATTTGAAATTTTAATGGTGACTACTAAAAAGAAAATATAATATACTTTAAAATTCATACAAAACTAGTTCCCTCGCCTCTTATGTATATCTTACGTATTACATATGTCACACGGAGGAACTTTTTTTTAAAAAAAAATCTACATGCAGTTTAATTTTTTTTTAAAATCATACGTACCAATCATGAGCATTTGACTTGGTAATAAATAAATAGATCTTATTTTCATACCTGAAATTTATATCGAATTGATAAATTTATTATATTTAGACAATTATAAGACACATTTCAATCCAACTACGTTCAATTCATGACAAACATAAACCTTGTCGATGTGGCTAAAATCATTCTAAAAAATGATATCCCTTTTATTCATTTAATTTGAAAATGATACTAATTTTTTTTTCCGGTGTTTTTAGATTATTTGCATGTGATGATGTCAAAAATAATTTTAAAAAAAAATATCATTTTGATCCATTTATGAATAAAAATTATTTTAAAAAATAACATCAACCATATTCCTAAATAGACACGAAGCAATAAGCATAACCGTGGTGTGTTATAAAAAAAATGATTGTCATCACATTGATAGATTTAAAAGTGTTTAATAATATGATAATAATTGTTTTTTAAAATATTTTCTTATAAATATATTTAAATACTTTTTTATTAATTTTAATATAGTACATTCAAAAAATCCAAAACTATTTTAAAAAATGAAAAACAGTAAGCATGAATATGCCTCTTCTTTTTTCTGAAGGCCGTGTAGCTTGGTGCCCCCATCCATGGTCGATCCCCACTAGGCTGAGAAATTACAAAAGAGGAGGTTCACCTACTATTCTTTTAAAAAAAAATATTCCAAGTTTTGAGGGCCGGCTTCGGCCTGGTTTATTATAAAATTGAGGTGCTGTAATATTTTTTTATTTCAAAAATTTAAATTATTTGATAATATTTCAAAATTTTATTTATATTATATTTTAATATATCACTTTCAAGTGAAAGTCTTTTGAGCTTATATCCACACTATTTTTTATTTATTTTTTATTAAATAGAATAAGTATGGTAAGATTTGAACTCGTGATTGTTGGGTTAATAAGGTTCTGATATCATGTCAAAGAAACTAATCTCTTAAAATCTTAAGTTTTTAGATGAAATTTCTGAATATAATTTATATTATTCTCTTGCCGATCGGAATCAAAACTAAGTTTAAATAATGCATTGGCATTTGCTTGTGTTTGGTAATGTGTAAAGAAGCATATTCAAAAAAATGTATAATTCATAGTTATAAGACTAGATTCAATTTTAAGTAAAACCCCTCCCAGTTCAACACTGATAAAACCCATGTAAGAATTCATGTCAGCGAGTCGTCAAAGTTGACTCACCATCCATGGCTGAGTTTATAGCATCCATGTAATTGTCTAACAGGAGCTTAACGGAAGATTACTTGTCACTGCCATTTTGCAGGAGGGTTTTTTTTTCTGAGAAATATTTTAGGATCAGCTTTTATATTAATTAACATAAAAAATAAATTTCCAATCCCATACAGATGCATTCTAGTAAATAAAAAGTAATTTTTCAATGATCTTGAGAAACTATTTTAGGATCAACCCGACTTTCTGCTCGTTGTCCCCTCCCCACCATTTGTTTATGAATATTTATTTTAAAAAATATCAGCTGCAAAAATAATATTTTTTTTATAAATATCAAAGCATTCAACGAATTGGTTTTTTTGTTTTGATGGATTGATTTTTGGTATTTTTTTTTAAAAAGAGATATACGTGTCTTGCATGTGATATTCAATGACTAAACTGAGTTGAATATAACATAATAAATGTCATCAAAACATGATATAGTTTGAAGGTTAAGATAAGAAGGAAAAAAAAAATATGATCGCATTGAATAGGATCAGTAGGGTGTGGCAGCTTACAAATCCGACCTTTTACAGGAGCCATGGGACGGGGTTCTACAAGGGCCAAGTTCCTATCATTGACTTTTTTTTGTTTACACGTATTTAAGGTGACATTTTTATTTTTTTTATTTGGATTTGAGAAAATCTTAGTATCTATAAAATGTATTTTATGGGTTCAGGTAAGCGAGTAAAACCCCAACTATCTCAAGTTACTACAAAAGATACATGTCTTGACTCGAACTCGAAATTTATTGTGCAGATCTCAAGCTCTTTACCGTCACATCATGTACTTTTGAGATTAAGGTGACATTCTTTCTATATATGTATGTGTATATATATTGTCGTATTTCTATTTTTTTTTATTGCTAACAATGACAATAAGCCCATGATTCGAATTTTCGAGTATTTTTTTATGTTACTTTGATGCATTTTAGAGTATAAGTTTTCTTAAATACTGTATTTAAAATTCGAGCTTGAAAATTAAGAAATAAAATAAACTTTGATGCACACTTCACTTGCTTGCTTCGCGAGATATATAGTGTTGTCAACTTTTCCATGGTTAGATATCATAATGAAATGGCGAAAGCATAGTAAGATAGTGATAATAATATTTTTTTAATAATCTTTCTAGAAGGCTTCTTCAACAGTCAACAGCAACTTGCTGGGCGACGAGCCCACTTTTGACTGTCCTCCATTTCTTTTAAAGCCCGTTTCTCATTTCGTTATAAAACGTTTTTGAAACATTTAAAAAATAATATATCAAATACTTTTAAATTTATACAAAACTATTCCCCTCAAAAAAATATATTTTAAATTAATTTTTTTTTATAGTTTTTAGATCATTTTGATGTGCTGATGTCAAAAATAATTTTTTAAAAATCAAATATTGTTTTCATGCATTTATAAATAAAAATTACTTTAAAAAACAATTTAAATCACACTCCTAAACATATAATATCTGTCACATGTAGGAATTTTTTTTAAAAAATCTATATACAATATAATTTTATTTTTTCGAATCCTACCTGCCAATCATGAGCATTTGACTTGATAATAAATAATTTAAATCACACTCCTAAATATATAATATCTGTCACATGTAGGATTTTTTTTTAAAAATCTATATACAATATAATTTTATTTTTTCGAATCCTACTTGCCAATCATGAGCATTTGACTTGATAATAAATAAATTTTTTTTTATAAAAATCTTATTTTCATACCTGAAATTTATATCAAATTGATAAATTTATTATATTTAGACAATTATAAGACACATTTCAATCCAACTATGTTGAATTCATGATAAACATAAACCTTGTCGACGTGGCTAAAATCATTTAAAAAAATGATATCCCTTTTATGCATTGTGTTTCAATTTGAAAATGATTTTATTACACTTAAATTTTATTTTATTTTATTTTCAAAAACTTTACCAAACAGTCCCTATAACCACTCCCGCTTTTCAAACTTACCATATGAGATCGAGGAATTGAGCCCCGTGATGCTACAGTATAGAGCTGAGATCTTTGTTATTTATTAGTTTATAAATAATCTCTGTATGTTAACCTATTTTTCATGACGAAAAACTAATAGCATGCAGCCCTCAAATAATAATAATAATAATAAAAAAACTAAATGGAAGATGATGATGAATTAAATGTTTGCTAGGATGATTGATGTTGTTTTTTAAAATATTTTTTTCGTTTACAAATACATTAAAATGATATTTTTTTATTTTTTTTAAAAATTATTTATAACATTAACACATGAAAATGATATATAAACAATAAAAGTATTTAATTTGAAAATCAAATATAAAATATTTTTTAATTTTTTTCAAAAGCTCATGGAAAACACGATGAAGTGCATGTTTGTGAGTGTGATTGAGATTGTATTTTTAAAGTGCTTTTTATTCATAAATAGTTAAATATAATATTTTTTATTTTTTTTTAAAAAATAATTTTTGATATTATGAAAATATTTAAAAACATAAAAAAATATTAATTTAAAAATATAAAAAAATAATTTAAAAAAAAACCGATTGAAAAACAACTCCATGGCCTCCAGCTTCTCAGATCTCCTCTCGTGATTAGCGGAGAGTGCTTGCCACGATTCCAACACCTTCTTTCCACCGTTGAATATTGCGGAGCTAATTTCTTGCTTTTTTATATTAAACTAGTTCTTGATCTGTCATCTCGTAATGAATTCGATCGAGGAGCACAGTAATCATGGACAGTTGGGGGAAAAAGGTGTTTATAGAAGAATTATCAGTCTATTTATCAGAAATTAAAAAAAAATGTAATTTATAGTTTAATTGAGTTTTTTCATCACTACTTTATTGACAAAAATATATTTAAATTAATGCGTTTTTTAAAATATTTTTTTATGGTTTTAATATATTGATATCGTAAATAGAAAAAAAATAATATTTTAATATATTTTTAATTAAAACAAATATTTAATATATTTAAAACAAATTAAAATGATATCAATGGGAAAAAAAAATGTAAACTGGTTGAATTTTTGGCTTTGTTAACTGGTTTTTTAAAGGGTGTTTAGAGTTTAGACTAATATATTTTTATTTATAAATAATAGAAAGGAATCTACATAATAATTAAAATTTAATGTCGCTGATATTCAGTAAACAAAGTTTTTTAAAGACAGCTAATGTGCTTACTGCTTAATCATGGTACAAAATTTAGCCGAGCTTCATTAAAATTTAAATTATGCAGATCGGACAAAAGTTATGTCTGGGTTGGATTATTTTTTTCCACGAATACCGTAAGATTTAATTTATTAATATATATTTACTTTTTATATCTATAATACTTTGTCATCCTATCCTGTCATTTCTATAAATGTCTAGCTGGTTTGATTAGATCATTTTTTTTATTGTAAAGTCCAGGTTAGACTGAGCTTTATTTAAAATTAATTTGAAGTTAATCTAGTTAGAATTAGTCAATTAGACTAAATTAAGATGAAATTCAACCATATCAATTTCAGGGGTTTTATTTTTTATTTTTTATTCAAAACATAGAGTTAATCTATTAAATTCATGTTCTGAGTTGGACCGTTAATAAAAATATAAAATATCTTGTTCTTATCTTTGAAGCTCCTAACATGAAATTAAATATCTATAGTCTCCGACAAGTTGGTAATACTAAAATGAAGGTCAAGTTCAATCATTTTCGACTATAAATCGCTCCTCCAATACAAAATATCCCCAGATACTTTGACATTTAAAAAACAATTGGCTGCTACGTGTCATTGTTACAGCTGTCGTGTTTCCCACTAGTAAATAGGGTGACGATTTTACAGTTATTATTTATTTTTCACCTTGGAATAATCAATAATCAATAATCAATAGCTTGGGATAATGTCCCTTGTCTGGGTGTCCTGGCTGAGTATTATTATATCAAATCTTAGACCTTGTCTTCAAGAGGGCATGGTCCAACCAAGAGAACGACGGAAAAAGCCTGGGAATAATCCATACCACCACCACCACCTAGTAGGATCCAATAGTAATAATTCGAAATTAAAAAGGTTTTCTTTTTTAATGTTTTTATGTTCGAGCCTTATAATTACTAACATGATTATTATTGAAGACTTATATGACCGTCAAATTCAAGGTTCGTGAATTTAGTCGAGGTATGTGCAAACTGACACGGACACTCATATTAATAATAAAAAATTAAAAATATTGCAACTGAGTTGTTTTTTAAAATATTTTTTATTAATATATATATATATATATATATATATATATATATATATATATAAAATGATTTAAAAATATTGTGATCAGGTTGAATAATATTATATCAAATCTTAGACCTTATCTTCAAGAGGAATTATCCAACCAAGAGAACGAAGAAAAAGGTTGAGAATAAACCGTACCATATAGTAGTTATGCACCGATAAAAATTTGGGATTAAAAAATTTTTATTTTTTTATTTTTTCACGTTAAAGCTCTGTAGCTGCTAATATAAAGATCATTAGAGGTTTACATGATCATTAACTTTAAGATATGTGAGATTAGTCGAAATGCGTATAAACTGTCCGACACTCACAGTAATAAGAAAAAAGGCTGAGAATATTGTATTTGGGCTTTTTTTTAATTAAAAAATATATATTGTATTAGGGTTTTTTTTTAATTAAAAAATATATATTGTATTAAAATATATAATAAAAAAATAAATTTTAACTAGCTTCCATTTGCACCGCAATATTTGTGGTGAATATATGGTAAAATATGGAGGAGGGCAATGATTTGGACGTGCTTGTTGAATCTTGATCCTGCACAGGAGGCAATTAGGCGAAAGCTCCAAACAATTGAAGCTGGCTATTTCCGTGGGGATATCGTCAGCATTGATGAAACAACTCTAGTTAAAGACAAGGTTAAGGACACGTACAAAGTAGTGGAATTTAAAAACATTTTAGCCTTCAGTTTCTCCTGTTTAATTTTATCACAACCAGTGTGGCTTGGACAGGTGGCTGAGTTAAGAATTAATTTTAAAAATCATTATTATATTTTTAAACACACTGGTTGAGTTAAGAATTTACCAATATTACTGGTTGGCTAATTACATGGCTACTTGACAGAAACAAATAGTTATAAACCTCGGGTAGTTAATCCGAGGAAAGGTTTGACTCACAGGTACACGTGTTAACTAATTTTTTTCAAAAAACAATTAAAATGATATTATTTTAATAAAATTCAAAAACATTTTGATGGATATATGATTTTATTTATTTTTAAACTCGGGTCAGTTGTCAAGATCCGATCTTAACCCGCTTGAGGAATCCAAGTTTCACTATTATGGTTGAAACTTGAAAGTAAATGAAGTCTAGGCTTGGCAAATGTATTATTTTAATATATTTTTTGAATTGAAATTTAAAATATTTTTAACCATATTTCAAAATAGGCAAAAGTTGAGAAGCATTGCAAAAATGTTTTTTGATAGAAAAAAATAATATTGTTTTGCTTTAAATAAGAGATTTTTTAGTGTTTTTAAATCATTTTGATGTGATTTTATCAAAAAATATTTTTTAAATAATAATAATAAATATTATTTTAAGTTTTTAACACTTTGAAAAATAACTGCAATTACACTCTCAAATATCTCTGACTCTTGAGTGTATTGACCACATTTTATATCACACATTTGAAAGTTTTTGATTTTTTTTTAACATTTTTTTTATATTACTCAATCATTTTGAAAAGATGCAGATATTTAAAAAATAAAAAATATATTATTTTAATATATTTTATAAAATAATAACAAATTTCCATCATAGGAAAATTAATCAAGTTAATTCTATACTTTTTCATGATCTACAACACGCGCTCGTTCCTTCCTTTTGGTGGATGTTTCTAGTTCTCCCATGTCAAAATTCATGAAAAAATAAAAATAAAAATTGATTGTCAAAGTATACTCTTCCCACCTCATCCTTACCTATTTCACATTTCCGTTGCGAAAACCTCTTAAAATCAAGTCGCACCACTCAAGAAACAACATGCTTCCTCAAACTTTTTATTTCCCAATTTTCAAATCATATATTAAAATTAAATTCTTTTGCCATCAAAATCTTTTAAACATCCACGAACAAATATACACGCTTATAATTTTTATTTTATTTTTTACAGCTTGCATCAATTTAGTAGATTTTAAAAAATAATAATAAAAGTTCGCACCAATAAAAATAATAATTTATAAACCTAAAAAAAACATGTAAAATCGGTCGCACCACTCAAGAAACAACATGCTTCCTCAAACTTTTAATTTCCAATTTTCAAATCATATATTAAAATTAAATTCTTTTCCCATCAAAATCTTTTAAACATCCACTAACAAATATACACGCTTATATTTTTTTATATATTTTTTACAGCTTGCATCAATTTAGTAGATTTAAAAAAATAATAATAAAAGTTCGCACCAATAAAAATAATAATTTATAAACCTAAAAAAAACATGTAAAATCGATTTAATATAGTATTTATATAGAAAAAATATTCACGACAACGCCCCGTTAAGAATTTGAAACCCATAAAACTCATCTAACAACGGCATCGACGCATCGTGTAATTTCGAAGAAATTACCAATACAATCTCGTACTTTCATAGCTGACCGTTTCCCAAAACCTGACACGCGGCAGCTTTAGCAGTTGCCCACAAACTCTGGTATCTAAACGACTCCTTCTCTCTTTCCCTTTTGCTGTCCACATCGCGAAATCCTGATCGTCAGATCAGAGTCGACGTCCCCATTACTCCACCCTCTAGTTAACCCACCGCACTTCAACCATAGTTAACTTTAACAGACCCAAACTTGAATCCCAAAACAAACCCCTCAAACACACATTATTTACACCCATACCCTCCTCCCTCCTACCTATAAATAGAAACCTTTTAACCAGCTCTTCAACGGCCCCCTTCGAAAAAAAAAGAAAAAGAAATCATCTTTCTTCTTCTTCCTGTCTCTCAACTAACAAAAGATAAAACTGCGAGCTTCTATTCTTCAACAATGGCGGCAGCTTCTTCACAGTCGAGAAGATCAAGCGGTCCTGTTTTGCGCTCTCTATCACCACGTGGAAGATTACAAACACACAATAATTACAGCCCATCCTCGTCTTCTTCATCAGCTTCTGCTTTTGCTTCCTCCACAAGTTCCAGTTTTTATTCTCCACCATCCACTTTTTTTCAGAATTCTCATCAACGATCAGAGTCTCCGACACGATTCAATCTGTACTCAGCATCTCCTCCTCTCTCGCCGTCATTTTGTTTCTCTATTGACCAACCCATCTCTCCTAATCGGTCAATATCCGTTTCGAAAAAGAATCATAGCCATCCGATATCGGCTCCGAAGAGGGGCTGCATGTGCTCGCCTACAACTCATCGAGGCTCTTTTCGGTGCAGTTTGCATAAAAACACTCCCAGCTCGACCAGTCAGGCGCCGTTTACTCCAAACCGCTTGAATATGCGGCGGTCTGCGATGACGAATTCGCTGGTTAGAATCGGTGGCGTTGAAGGCGAGTGGGTGAAGAGAGCGTTGACGGCTTTGATCAGGCCTTCATCGCATCAGCAACGGAGGAGAGGCGCCTTCCAGTCGCGGACCAGTCGGTTATCAATCACGTCAAACGCCGATGATGAAATTTGTTGACATCACAGTTTCCGTTACAGGTTGGTGTTCTTGGTTTCTTTCTTTTATTTGCGGCCAAGGTGCGGGTAGCTGAGTCAACTCGCTCTGGACGGAGTCGGATCTGCGGAAGGTGGACTCATGAGATCCACAACGAGTCGTCACGGGCGACCGACTTAGAGACTGAGTGAGCTCGAAAGAGTTAGGTTTATTGTTAGACTTTAGATTGGAAGAGAATCCTTTTCATTGTACATGTCAATTGCTATGGAAGGAGATTTTGGGATTTGATTTCCTAAACAACAAATTAAAAAGAAGATTAAAATTAAGGGATAAAATTTAATTACTCAATCCTTACAATTAAGGACTCAATCAATTTGATTCCAAAATTCCCAAAGATTGATTTCAGATGCGTTTATGGTGATTGCAGCGTTATGCTTGCCGTCAACCACCGTACCATTACTCGTCGCCCGTTTCGTGTGCCGTTATCGTTCATCAGTTCGTCGTGTTTGGTGCGAGGTACTGTCTTTCTGTTTCCTTTTCGGTTATTTATTTTTATTTGTTATTAATTATGTTTTTATTATTTGGTTCAGGAACCGTCGCGTTTCGGTTGGGATTTGGAATCCAAATTTTGCGAACCGTTTGGAGATTTGAAAGTTAAATTTGCCTTTGCTTTGTGGGAAACTATGGAACCGGTTTTGGAGATTTCAATGATAATTAAGCAAGTAGTGATGGATCTAATATTAAATTAATTAATTATGGCAATTTTCAAGGAGAATATATAATAAATATAAACAAATATAGTTGCGAGGAAGAATATCGGGTGGGGGGGGAAGTGTCTTGGAGGGAGAGGAATCGATAACTTGAGACAGCTGGCGCAATGTGTCTGGAGAATATTCTGTAAAATTTCAACGAATTTTAAATTTAGAAATACACTAGTTTGACTTCAGATTTTAAATTTAGAAATAAACTAATTTGAGAATTCCGAGGAAATAAGAAAAGAAGAGATAATCGGATGGGTGGGGAAATCATCTTGAAGACATAAATAAGTTTTTTAAATAAATTTACTATAAGCATGACTGAATTAAATAAGTTAGTTTTATTTTTATTAGATAATAAAAAAAATAGATAACTTAAAATAGGTTCGGGTTGGCTTGGTTTGATCACAGCCGAAGTGAGCCCAATTCAAGTTTGTTTTGATTTTGTTAAAAAAAAGCTTGATTTGACTAGGTTCAAAGTTCAAAACTAAACCCAGATGAGTCAAACTTTGACCAAGGTTAAACCAACCTTGAAATGTTCAAAACCACCTCACCGTCGAAATAAAAATGTCAAATGTCAAATGACAAGAAATCTTCAAACTATCAACACGAATGTACTTGAAAGGAAAAACAAATAAAAGCTACAAGTCTATCTACAATTTTTATTTATTTATATATTTTTCATTATTTTTTTTTAAAATAAGAATTTTGATTCTAACTCTAATCTTTTTTTTATTTTTATGAATTGATCTAATTCATCCACATTACTCGACAAAAACTTTTTATTTTATAAATTTGACAGTGCTAGCTAACCGTTAAAAACATTAACCATGCATATCGATGGAGAAAAAATTGAATGACTAAAATTGAAATAAATGGGTAAGTATGTCCATTTTTCAAAACTCAAGGGATCACATAAAATGTATTCTACTCTTTAATAGACCAATGAAGGCAACAACTTCCATTTGATTTTATGTTTTTTTAAAAATAAACTTTGATAATTAAAATAATTTTATTTTATTTTTAAAAATAAACTTTGATATTAGCACTGGCTAGGCGTTAAGTAGGTTCTAAATTAATTGTATGTTTAAGAGTGTAAGTATTTTTTGTTCAAAAATATATTAAAATAATATTTTTTTGTTTTAATAAAAATATTTAAATATTTTTAAAAATATTTCTGAAAAACACCACCACACCTTAACACCAAAATAGGGCCCGCAGACGGGTTTCTGATAACTGTGCTCCCAGCATCCCATTTGCACGGCGACCTAGCCAAGACAAATCTGACACGTGTTGGTGTCCTTTTCTTCTCTCTCTCCCTGCCACCTCCAAGAAAGAAGCTTTATTAACTTTTTGGCTCGTTGTACAGGTGTCAGGCTCAGCTTCGAAGTAACCAGAACTAAGGAAAACTATCTTCTTCCTTGTAAGAAATCCAAAGCCGAAAGATTCTATAATTTGTCGGAAAAATGGACTGAGGGGCCAGTAATGGTTGGACCAGAACCCACCTCTATTTCTTGACCACTAGTCTATGTTGTCCTTATTTTACCAGACTTTTTAGCCTGTGACAACTTCCCAAAAACTGCCTTGGAAACATAGCATGTGAGTGGACCATGCTCAGAAAGCATATATCTTTTTTTCCCATCATTTTGTAGTTTTAAATATCTATTTAAAAATATATATTTTAAAAATTTATTTTAGTATTAGTATATTGAAATAATTTAAAATAAAATATTAGTTTTTTACAAAAACATCTTTTTTTTTAAAAAAAAACGCATTAACCAACTTGTGTTGATGTAGCGGTTCAAAAACAATTGGCTAAAATTAAATTTTTTCCTTGAATAAGATGATGTTTTCTATGTTTTCTTAATATATCCAAATAAATAAATTCTGTAAGTAATGGCTTAAGGTTTTAAATCAAGAGGTAAGAAAAAGATAATTATTAAAAGAACCTAAATGAGCTTGGTTGTTCATTGTAGGTATAGACACAATTCACTATTTGCTCAAACAGTGTAATGACTATTTTACCACTCAATGCATCTCAACCCTTGCTTTTAGACCAGGGGTATTTTTCACATTTTTCATAGGGTCCAGTTGACATTACTAGATTTTTTTAGGGTATTTCTGCACAGTTCAAATATACTTTTACCCGCCCCCCCACGCATTGACCAACATCTAAACTAGGGGGTAATATTGATTTTTTAAAGATTTATGCATAGTGTAATAACAATAAAGCCTTTCAATAAGACAAAAGCAACAAACACATGCCGAGGGTCTTCCAGACATTACACAAAATTGAAAAATATATTAATATATATGTAGCCTCTAATACGACAAAAGTCAAGAATTAGCTTCAGAGGTGTTTGAGTAATTGACCCATTTTTTTAATGTTTTCTCCCGGAAGCACTGTCAGTGGACCGTACGGGTGCGTCAGCGCGTTTCTTTCTCACATTCGATTCAGGTGGCGTAGTGCGGCTTCATAAGGTGGCAGCGCGCCGACAAGTTAGCTGGTACACTTCTTAATTACTGGAATTATATATATACTTTCCAAAATAGATTACAGGGAAGATTTTAGGGATAAAGGCAGCATCATTTTTATCCACTTTTAGCTTCTCTTAGACAGCAGCCCATTAATTACAGCCCAGATAGAATTAAGCCCAAAACAATTAAACCCGGTGCTACCAAAGCCCATACCCAAATCAACTATCGGCCCACTCAAATATAAAAAACTAACAAAAAATCCTATAAAAATCACGAACGACGAAATTAGGCGGCTGAATTTTAAGAGAAGCCATTTGACAGCAGAAAGGCGTCGCGTTCTCTAACAGCTCTTATCCTTTCTCTATCTCGCTCTGATCACAACTCTCTCCACCATGCATACTTCCTTAACATCTCTTAAAAGATCACGACCGTCCCTCAACCTACTCTACCTAATCCAACGGGTCCAATCCCGCCACCTTTCCACTCCATCGCAATCCAACGCCCCTCTCCCCCTGATAACTACCTCCACGTCCAACAATGACACTCAGACAAGCAAAATTCTTTCTAGATTGTTCGCTGGTCTCGCTGCAGGCACCACCTTTTGGCTTACTGTACTGGTCGGTCGACGATCCCAAACCGATGCAGTTCTTCTCCTTCGCTGACTGGTCAACTGGGTCGAAGGTCAATGATCAGGGCTTGATTTCCTTATTTCCCAAACTATCATTACCTATTTACAGCTCTAATTACATTTTTGGAGGTGATTTTTTTTATCTTCCATTAATAATTGATCTCTTAATTAAGGAGTTGTATTTTATTATTTGAATTTGTTTAGACTGGTTGCTGTAGATGCGTTTAGGAGAAAGATTTTCTTTAATTACGAGAAGAGAATAAGATTATTGAGTCCTCCCGAAAAGGTAATTTCCCTAATTCTAAACTATGTGAATGTTTGATTAAGATTAATTATTTTCATAATTCGTGAAGAAACTGAAAATGACTGGTTTTTGTTGAAGGTTTTCGAGTACTTTGCGTCTTCAGGAACTCCAAATGGCGAGGTGCTTATGACAGCGGAAGATTTGATGCGGGCGGTTGTTCCTGTTTTCCCTCCATCTGAATCCCACCTTGTTAGAGATGGATATTTGAAAGGGGAAAGGAATCCCGGCGAGTTAAGATGCACGTCTTCGGATTTTTTCATGCTATTTGATATGAATAATGATGGCCGCATATCTTTCAAAGAGTGAGTTGCTGATGTTGTATGCTCTTTGCGGAGTTTTTCGCTGTAGAAAGAATTTTCAGCATAAACTATGCGTGTTTTAGTTGGTGCATTTTGTGTTTCTTGTCGGTTGTTTGTGGAGTATGACTGATTTTTGTTTCTCTGCTACAGGTATATCTTTTTCGCTACGCTTCTCAGTATTCCGGAATCAAGTTTTTCTGTGGCTTTCAGAATGTTTGACGTTAATAATAATGGGTGTGTTTATTGGAAGCTTTGATTGATAGAGATATAGCTTTTGTTATGTTGCTGGTTTGTTTGTTGTATTCTGCGTTTATCTGCCTTTTGAAATGTGCTTTGTGTAGTTTGATAATCTGGATGCTTTTATGAGTTATGTGCATGCTGACCATGGAAAAAGGATTGTTCTGATGATTCTTTTCTTGACGTGTTTTGGGGTTATTGTATATAGTGAAATAGATAAGGCGGAGTTTAAAAAAGTGATGGCATTGATGCGAGCTCAGAACAGACAAGGGACTGTCCACAGAGATGGGTTTCGACCAGGGTTGAAAGTTCATGGTTCTGTGGAAAATGGAGGCTTGGTGGAGCTCTTCTTTGGAAAAGATGGAAAGGCACGCCTCCAACATGATAAATTTGTTCAGTTCATGAAAGATTTGAACGATGAGGTAAACCCTTACACTCATTTTTCTTCATACATGTAGCAGATTGAAGTTTGTTTTCATTAGATATATGGATCATGGTTCTGCTTTTGTTATTTCTGTAACAATGCAATGAATATTCTATGCAATTGTCTTGGCAGTATATTTCGATGCCCACAATAACAATTTTCAAGTTCCTTTATGTTGTGGCTTTCTTGAGTTTTGTCAAACCTGTGGAAAAGCATTAAGATCTCTTAAGTAATGGCTTTGATGCAACTTTATGGGACCAGGTGCAGAGAAATCAGAACGTAAATATTCCCCCTGTATGGCTGTAGCGATAATCTATGGCAGCCACTATTGTATTTGAATCGGTTTTAAGTACTCGAATCGTACTGCCTTTCAGTGTTTTGGCTATTAGTGTGCTAGTAATGGTCATCTCAGGGAGAGGGAAAATTTTATCTTGAGGAAGTTAAATGAGATTAAAAAAAAAGAAAAAGGACACAGGATTTCCTGCTTAGCATCCAAGTTCATTTGAATCTTTCAAGCTCTTTATTTACCGTAACTGCAGTGAATAGAGATCTTCAGTGAATGTGCTCCACCTTTTAGCATGGTTTAGGTGAAAAATTCCAAATGATTGTTCACGTGAGGAAAGGAAAGGAATGGGATGGGATGGGCAGGCTGGCTGTTTGAATTATGTATGTTAAAGCAAAATATGTTTCATGCTTTGAAAGGAATTTTAAATGGCGTGGTAATTTTCTTGCAGTCATGGTAATCTTGTCCACTTGTCAGGTTTGACTTGGTCAGCATGTAGTAGTCTCCTTTCCCCAACCCCTTCAGGCACAGTCAGTCTCAGCTACTGCGGGGATGGGGACAGGTTCAGGAAAGTTTGTTTTGTGTGGTATGGCCAACAAGTCAATCATGTCAGTAAAACAGGTTGATTTTATGTTGCATCCACCCTTAAAGGACTGTTATTGTTTTCTACAGATATTGAGATTGGAATTTGCACACTATGATTACAAATTTAGAGGAACCATATCAGCTAAAGATTTTGCCTTGTCCATGGTTGCTTCTGCTGACATGAGTCATTTAGGCAAGTTGCTTGATCGGGTTGATGAAATAAATGATCAGTCCAACCTTGGTGGCTTACGCATAACATTAGAGGAGTTTAAAAGTTTTGCAGAGTTGCGTAAAATGTTGCAGCCATTTTCTTTGGCCCTTTTAAGTTACGGCAAAGTAAATGGCCTGTTAACGAGGGAGGACTTCAAAAGGGCTGCATCACATGTAAGACACTTAACCTTGCTTAAATATACTTATTTGTTTTTCTCTCCTTGACTCTGAATGAGCAGCTATTACTTTAGGGTACTGTTGTGTTAAAAAACTTTGCATGTATGGTTATGTGGAGCAGCATACTGTTAGTAAAATGCGCAGTGCAGTGCAGTATAACAGCCTTTCAAGTAGGTTTCATTTGACAGAGTATAAAGCTTCTACTGCTTGATGAGTTGGAAAAAAAATTGGGTGGAGAGGAATTAATACAGTGGCAGAACTAGGAATTTATGTTGGGAGAACGGATGGATATGCTAATATGAAAAAGCCATTCACATGCACACACAATGATTTGAAATTGCATATAAGGGGCTAACAACATTTTGATTATATCTGTGGCTATTATTGTATAAAAACAACATTTATTTTGCATTAAACTTAATAGTTTTTCTGAACTTCATTAGTGGTGTGCCCCACCAACATCCCTTGGCACTGCCTCTGTATTTGTATCACCAAGATGGTTTCTACTTTCTAGTGAGAATTGGTGAGCCTTGAGCTACATGCCCATTGAAAAGTAGCCCTCCTTTCTCCTTTCTCCTTTGTTGTTCTCAGTGTGGGCAGGGTCAATCCCATGTTGATTGGCTTGTTATCTAAAAAAAAATCTTACCATGGTGTAAATGATGATGCTTCTCTGCCTCCTGCGTGTTTTACATCTTTCAAATGCGTCCCCCCCAGATCATTTGAAGTTAATTTTCTTTGCTACATGATATCTATTCAAATATCAGGTTTGTGGAGTTTCGCTCAGCGACAATGTGGTTGAAATCATTTTCCACTTGTTTGACTCAAATCGTGATGGAAGTCTCAGTGCAGATGAGTTCGTAAGAGTCTTGCACAATAGGGAAAAGGGACATTGCGCAACCAGTACAATCAGAACACGCCCGGGGATTTTTGTCTTGCTGCTTTAACCGTGCAGCTAACAGCCCCATCGGACGGTTCATTTTCTAATCCACATTTGGTTTATGATCTCCAAGCAGGCAGCAGAATGATTTTTTATGCGTTGCAAAGTTGGCTAGAACTTCGTTTGGATTGATTTCACAGTTGAAGAACGTGTTTAGAATTCCAACAAGCTGCGGCTGTCAATATTCTTTCCAACATGTGCAAATTAGAAAGGAGTTTTGCTGAAGATTCAGAGATTCATTTCCCTATGTTTCCGCCCTAACCTTTCTGCAATATTCTCGTGCAATGCCCAGTCGCCATGAAAAAAGTTGTACAGTTGTTCATATGTATGCATTGAAATCTTGTGAACATGTACTGGAAGGACGCTTGCATGTTTCCCATTCAATGGCGCTGGAGCGGTGTTGTGCCTACGAGAGTTTTACTATGACAGATGAAGGCTGTAGATCTTGAAAATGTAGAAACATTTTGTACGAATTTTTTAAAGAACTATATTTTCCCCTCAACTAAATTACCTTTCCAGTTCGTCTATTTCGTCAGAAATTACTTCTCGATTGGTTTTATCACGTTGAGAATGAATGTCATGCACACAGCATCTTTTGATTCTCAATCTCGAAAGTGCAATTTCAGCAAAGGAATTCAGGGAATTAATGTGGTCATTCGACCTGTAAAAAAAATACTAAGCCATTCCAGGATTTTTGTTTGATTACTTCATAACTAATACAATGTCAGAAACTACCCTGATTCAGAGAGATAACAAAAAAAACTGCCCTGTCATAATCTAAATTAACACCAAAACCCTTAAAAAAGAAAATTCAAACGTGTCGAAATAAGGAATTGGCAGCGGGAGTCCCATCTGACCAGTCATTCAAAATTCTTGAAACCATCGTCATCACGTTGCTGGGAATTGCAGTCTCCGTCCATGGCTTAATGTTGTTTAATATCCCAGAAGTCAGAACCTGGTGTGGTTTTAATTCCATAATCAAGAAACTCGATGGCCTCCAGGTATCCTGAATCCAAACTAGTAGTCAAAAACACATCGTCGCCAATTTCTTGTGATCTTGAATCTGATCCAGGTGCAGTTCTTGATGCAGTACAGCCATTTCTGCTGTTATCAGAATGAACTCTGTCAGAATCGGAATTGAAATCCAGGGACGGAATACAATCCCATATATAATCAATATCGACTTCGCCTGGAAAATCGATGCCATTATTACCAGGAGAACCATCACTAGTAGCCCATGAATCGGAATAACTAGCGCTGATAAATTCTACATTATTGGCAGAATTCTGACAGACCTTATCATCCGATCTTGATGAAGAACCGTAATGGGGTTTAAGCCCTAGAGCCGAAAAGCCGTCAGATCTTGGCTCAATAATATTGCTTATGCCAAGATTACCAGTTGGGTTATTCATCTTCTTCTTGGCCAAACCCAGCAAACTTTCCAGGCTTTTTACAGCATCCTGCAACTCCTGAACCGAACCAGACCTCTCAAAACTCGTCAAGAAAATCCCAAGAAATCCCTCCAGCGTTTATCTTCTTGTTTTGCATGATCAGAGTAGTAACTTCACTCTCCAGTGCCTTGATATCTTCATGGAGAGAATTACAGGCAGACTTGATTTCTTCTCCATGGCTCGCTCCTGCTGCTTCTGAGTCAGGAAAATCGTCGAGGAACTTGTTGAAGATAGCATCCACTGAAGAGTGGCCAAAGGCATAAACTTTTTCTTTGGACCCAGTTGAGGACACCATTATGGCAATCCGAGCATCGCAAATCCTGCACAACTCAGCTGCTTTGTTGAAAAGACCTTGACGTCTTTTGGTGAGGGTAACAGACCTTTGCTTGGCTGTTTCCCGCCTCGCCATTGGAATTTTTCTTGTTCTCCCCATGGAAAACTTCGGAAGCAGCATCAATGGGTTCTTTTCAGCATTCTTGATTGTAATTATAAGGGGTGTATAAAAGGCAACGACAGATTCTCCTCTCGAGTATAGGACGTCTGGTGCCTTCTTGAGTCTTGACTGCCGACTTCGCCGTTCTTGAAGTTAACAAGAGCCCTTTGACGTGTCTACTTTAATTAATCCCAGCCGTTAAAATTAAATTTGACTCGGTGGACATTGAATTCAGGTTTTGGTTGACTCTAATTTGGGTACTGGACTGCCAAATTCGGACCGTATGTGTATTTGTATCATGGGAGTAGACCAGGATATATTGATTTATTTGTTTAACATGGAGACGGTTCGAGTCCGTTAACAACAATTATTAGTGTTTTTCGAAGTTTTTAAATTACACTTTTGAAACGCTATTGGGTTTTGGTATTGCATTTTAAAAGTATTTTTTTAAAAAAATATATTTATATTTGCATTTTAGTTTTTTTTTGTATTTTTAGATCATTTTCATGCTGATGTTAAATTTTTTTTTAAAAATAAAATAAAATCATTATGATACATTTCTAAATAAAAAAATATTTTCAAAAACTATCATTTAATTTGTTTAGAATGCTAAGCTTGATATTAAAGGTTTTCTTTTCCTGTAATTCTAGATTCAAGCTATTTGGTTATTAATATGTTGGTTATTGGAAATTTAAATGATCGTTAACTTTTAGAATCCATAAGATTAATTGAGGTGCGCGTAAACTGATCCGGATATCTATATTAATAGCATGGTTGTCAAAATCGCGAGGTGACTCGTAAAATCATATAATTTTACAAGTCAACTCATCAAACCCTTGTTAATTCGAGTGAAAAAAATCAAATTTTAATCAAAATTCAATCAAAAAAATTATAAAATCATACGGAATTGTAAGAACTGGACCGAATCGGTTCAATTTTACGATACCAAAATCCATCCGTTCTGCATTTTGTCAACTCATCAAGCCTATAGCTCCAGGCTAGCCCCCTCTTCTCTCCCTAGGCTAGCTTGTCCCCCTCTCTCCTATTTTAAAATTAAAAAACAAAAAAATTATTATTTTTTAAATGTTAATATAATGATATAATTGTTATGTATTTTTAATTTCTTTTAAATCATGTATAAATCTTAACTAATAAAATTTTATGGCTATAATTATATTATATTGTATTCAAAAATAATTTACTTATGATTTTATAATTTTTCTAGCTACATGATTTTAATTGTGATTTTATGATTTTTATACGATAAATTTTAAATACAATTTTATAATTTCAATTATACAATCTAAGTTCAGAAACAACTTTCTATTTATATCAGAAATCATGATTTTGACAACCATGATTAACAATAATAAAAAATAATGTTCCCTTTCACTTTCTTTCATAAGCACTACACAAAAAAGGGTAAAATCCAACGATTCCTTGAATTTCAGGGCAGAAATGAACTGGAAAGCAAAGAGCCAAAGAGTGCCAGCCTGTATAACAACACCGCAAACCCGCGTTGCCTTACATTATTCAGGTGGCGCGTTACTCCACTCCCCCAAATTGGAAAGTGTAGCGACCAACGCAGCATTTCTCTGAGTCACGTTGACTTTCTACTTCTCAGAGAATGAACACGAATTCCAAGGATAGAAGCCAAAAAAGGGGGAAACTATATTTTAAACCTTATAGGCTCAGAAAATAGTTTACTTTGGAACCTTTTTCTAAAATCTTCCAAAATACTCACTTATTTACACAATAAGTTGCAATCTAATCCCTGATTTAGCTGTTAAATAGCCAATCAAACCCTAATAAAAAATCATATACAAATTTACACATGAGATACTATTACAAGAAAATTAATAAAAAAAAGTGGGCTTGCTATTGGTTTATTTTTTTCCCCATTTAATGGATAGTGAACACATTTGAACATTTTAAAATATTAAAACAAAAAAAAGATTGTATAATTAATACTTTTAATGAACTTGATGAGAGGTAATTTATTGTTAGTACGTGGTGGTTAATGTCATAATAATTAAATGATTTTGATTTTTCATCACATTTCACCAATTCAATGATTAATATACATTATGAAATATGAATATTAAAATTTTAAACTATGGATACCAAAGTGAAACAGTTTTTGAATGTTTTGGGTTGATATACAGTTAACCAGAAAAAAACCAAGAACAAGAACAACCTGTAAGTAAATAAAATGTCCGTCTTTTTTTTGTAACATTTGTCTCTGGAACCAAAATCCTCTCCGCTAGCACACAAACGTACATTGTCTGTCTAAAATTATTGCCACATAAGGGTAGAAAGATTGTGTCTTTTTCTTCATTGTAGCTATTTTGAATGATAAAGTTTGTTTAAATTCTACTTTTTGCAGATTCTCTGGTTTTTGGCGTCTCACTTTATAGTTTGTGGGTTTTGATTAAAATTTCTTGAAAAAACGAGACCTATTACTAAAGCTTTGTTTTTTTAAGGGTTTGAATCAAATTCTCATTTCCTCTTTCTCTTGGTTCTCTGTTTTTCCTTCTGTTTTGGTTGCTTTTTTTATGATTAGCAAAGTGGGCTTTGATAAAAAACCAAAATCAAAACCAAAGTTGACGCTAAAGCTTTGATTTTGAAAAGGGTTTTATTAGATTTCTATAAAGTTTATAACTTTATTGTTAAAATGGGAAAGCCAACTGGTAAAAAGAAGAATCCAGGAACGGAAACGCCGCCTGCATCACCGAGAACGACCGCTGACATGAGGCAAACCAAATCCTCAAAGGCCTTTGATGAAGACACGTCAATTTTCATCAACATGTCACAAGAACTCAAAGAAGAAGGCAACAGGCTCTTTCAAAGGAGGGACCATGAAGGTGCCATGTTGAAGTATGAAAAAGCCCTCAAGTTACTGCCAAGAAACCACATTGATGTGGCTTATCTACGCACCAACATGGCTGCTTGCTATATGCAAATGGGTCTCGGTGAGTATCCTCGAGCAATAAATGAATGTAATTTAGCTTTAGAAGCTGTGCCAAAATATAGTAAAGCTTTGTTGAAAAGAGCTAGGTGCTATGAGGCTTTGAATAGATTGGATTTGGCTTTCAGGGATGTTAGTAATGTTTTGAGTATGGAACCTAATAATATGATGGGGTTGGAGATTTCTGAGAGTGTTAAGAAGGTAATGAGTGAAAAGGGTATTACTTTCGATGAGAAATTAATAGTGATGGATAGTGGGGTGGAAACTGGGGTGGCACGTTTTCGTAAAGTGGTGAAAGAAAAGGTAAAGAAGAAGAAGATTAGTGGTAAAGGAGAGGAGAACAATATTGCTTGTAAGGTAGAAGAGAAGAAGGTGGAGAATAAGGACAAGGTGGTTGTGCGGGACAACGTGAGTCCTGTTACCAAGGATAAAGAGGTGCTTATGAAGATTATTGAGGAAGAAAAGGTGGTTACCGAAGATGTTAATGTGGAGAAAGTGATATCCAAGACTGTGAAGCTGGTGTTTGGCGAGGATATTAGATGGGCACAATTACCTGTGAATTGTAGCATTGGATTGCTGAGAGACATAGTTCGGGATAGGTTTCCTGGCTTGAAGGGTGTCTTAATGAAGTACAGGGACCCGGAGGGTGATTTGATTACAATTACTACTAACAATGAATTAAGGTTAGCTGAATCATCAAGTGGTTTCGCAAGGGTCTCTTAGGTTCTATGTTGTTGAAGTCAGTCTCGATCAAGAACCAGCTTATGAGGGGTTGAAGAAGGAAGAGGAGGTGCATGAGGATGTAAAGAAAACGAGTGAAGGTGTAGAAGTTGAAAAAGGTCCAGCCGGTACTGATGATTGGATTGTTCAATTTGCACGATTGTTCAAAAACCATGTTGGGTTTGATTCTGATTCATACCTGGATCTTCATGAAGTAGGGATGAAGCTATACTCGGAGGCAATGGAGGATACTGTTACTAGTGAAGAAGCCCAGGAACTTTTCGATGTTGCTGCGGATAAGTTCCAAGAGATGACAGCTCTGGCTTTGTTTCAACTGGGGAAATGTTCATGTGTCAAGGGCGAGGAAACGAATCTTCTTTTCAGAAGATTGTTCAAGGGAGTCTGTGCTTGCACAGGTCAAGAGAGCATATGACTGGGCTAAGAAAGAATATACGAGGGCTGGAATGAAATACCAAGAAGCTTTGAAAATCAAACCTGATTTCTATGAAGGCCTTCTTGCTCTTGGGCAACAGCAGTTTGAGCAAGCAAAACTTTGCTGGTACTTCGCGATCGGGAGGAAGATTGATTTGGAAAGTGGGACCATCTGAGGAGGTATTGGATCTGTATAACAAGGCTGAGGACAGCATGGAAAGGGGTATGCAAATGTGGGAAGAGATGGAAGAGCAGCGTTTAAATGGACTATCCAAATTCGACAAATATAAAGACCAGTTGCATAAAATGGGTTTGGATGGCCTATTGAGAGATCCATCCCCTGAAGAAGCTGCAGAGCAAGCAGCAAACATGAGCTCACAGATATACCTCTTATGGGGTACCATGCTGTATGAGCGTTCTGTTGTGGAATATAAGCTAGAGCTACCAACTTGGGAAGAATGTTTAGAGGTTTCGGTGGAGAAGTTCGAGCTTGCCGGAGCTTCTCCGACAGATATAGCTGTTATGATAAAGAACCATTGTTCAAACTCGACAGCACTTGAAGGTAAGCACAAACACCACACATCAATGCTTCTCTATGTGAGTACTTTATATTTGAACCATGGAGAGATTCAAAATGTATATCAATGCTTACATTCTTCAATTGTTGCAGGTTTGGGGTTCAAAATTGATGAGATTGTACAGGCATGGAATGAAATGTATGATGCAAAGAGGTGGGAGATTGGTGTTCCTTCCTTCAGGCTCGAGCCGTTTGTTTCGTCGAAGGGTTCCTAAACTTCACGATATGTTGGAGCAAGTTTGATCTTTCAATTGATAGTGAAAAGATGTATAAGGGCATGGAGCAAATGCTTCAATTTTCATTTTCTTCATTTTGCAGAAGTTACTTCACCACAAGTCAAGATAGGTATGTCTTTTTCTGCTGCTCTACTTCTTAAAGTGGAGCATTCCATCTTTACATGATCTTTTAATTGTTTTAGAAACTGGACTTCCTCGTTTTAACATGACTTTAGTTTTAGGCTCAAACAATGGCATGCGAAACACAAACTTGTTACTTCTGTAGAAAATGATGAATTGGATAAGATACCTTTCAAGTTGTGAAATAGAATTATATTTAGTTCATGGAGAATCACTTCTGTGGCCACGTGTTGAATTGGTGGAATTGATTGGGGCATTGATGGTGCAATGTCTACTGTTACATTAAGCACATTGTTTGCTCTGGGGCAAATGATGGATGTCTGCGTATTCTTGGTTCGGAAATCTTTAAATTTTTTAATATTTTTAATATATTTTTTAAAAAATAAAAAATATATTATTTTAATATAATTCTAAAAATAAAACAACTTTAACTCAATCATGTTTTTGTGAAAGATACTTAAAGTAGGAGGTCAAGGACCACAATGTATTTGATTTACAATACTTTTCAAAAATATTTTTTATTTAAAACTATATTAAAATAATTTTTTATTTAAAAAGATTCGGAGCTATGCAGAGGAGATTACGAAGTTTATCAAAATTAGCAGCGTTTTCCAACTAATTATTAATCCTCCGGAGTCTCTTCAATGGCACTACTGTAATATACTCTAGTTTTGTTTTATATGGAAACCAATCAAGTTTGAGGATAAACTAATTAACCAATCGTAAAAATAATTATTTTTTGAAAAAAGCTCATTTATAGGCTCTCGTGGCGCGTCATGCAGCAGTTCGAAAAGAGATCGTTAGTTATTATAAATTTTCCTGGTTTTTTCCTTCCTTCTAATCTCTGTATTGATTGATCAAACCTTGACCTGGGATGGATTGCGTGCAGATAGAATATTGTGTATTCTTGAATGTGCTCTATCCAAGCACTCGCAAATTAATTTGATGTGGAATTTTTTTCCATTTCAGTAAGATTTTTTTGGTCCATGTAGTAACTATCCGGAACCTCTCTCTTTAAAAAGAATACACAACATTAATATTTTTTAAAGCAATTTGATAATGATTTAAAATCTAAATGTGATATACAACGAATGATGTATATCCAGATTAGTTTGTGCGTATCTCGACTAATCCCACGAGTCCTGAAGTTAACGACCATGTAAATCTTCAATCAACACAGGACTCGAATTAAAATCACATAGAAGACTACCCCCTTAATCTCATATTCTTACTACTAGAACACTTACCGGATATTTCTCATGATTGGATTTTGTTAATTATAGCTAGTTACTGACCAGAAAAATTTACGTTTACTGTAAAAAAACAAAGCGGAATTATATCCTTCGTCCAGCTAGGACGGCCGCCGGAGTAGTTGATGGCCACGGAAAAAAGAGGCTGAATTATGTTTTTGTGTAAAGTGGAAAAATTACCTCTCCGGTATCATTTACGACGAAGGCACCAATACCAACAGTATGGGAGGCATTTGCAGGAAGCGTATCAGGAGTCTCGGGAATCCCCTGGACCAGCATCAAGTAATCTGACTCTGCATGGTGGTACCTGAATCCCTCCTGCGCATTTTAGCAGTCGGGATTATATCACTCCCACGTCCAATTATCTATATGCGGCTTAATTTTGAGAACACGGCCGACAGTTCGTGTTTGATTAATTACCTTAACCGTAGGTTCGACAAGATTAGCAAGCTGAATAGGTAACTTGATCCAAACACCCTTTTTCCCCTAAATAAATAAATAAATAAATAAATAAATAAATAAATAATGATGCTGCTAATAATCAAGAACTTTTGTTTTCTAACAGTGCAGTCAATCAGGTCCCGGCTTGATTTACCTGCTTCCTCCATTGTGTTGTCGAAGCTCTGAGCAGATGAACATAAACATTACAGTCCATGGGTTCCTCCACATCCACCTTAACTCCTCCGTATGCATCTTCGACAATTTAGCAGTCCAATCTGCTGAAATGTCTTTTCAGCATCTGGTTTTGGCTGCTTCATAGTTGGCAATGAGCTCGTAAATGAGATTTCCATATCTTTTGTCAATGGAGCCTGATGAAATTAGGAGACAGGTGTCCTCTAAAATTTAAATGCTGTGTCCAAAAACACAAAGAAAAAAGCTCATTTATAGGCGCTCTCGTGGCGCGTCAGCAGTTCGTAAAGAGATCATTAGTTATTATAAATTTTCCTGGTTTTTTCCTTCCTTCTAATCTCTGTATTGATTGATCAAACCTTGACCCTGGGATGGATTGCGTGCAGAGCAGGAAGTGGAAAAATCAAGATTTTTTTTTTACAAGCTTTTAAAATGCAAAAATAAAGACTGATATTATGTTTCCTGCGTATTTTGTTCTTTGGATCTTGACAGGTTTGTGAAGAGAAAGGAGTTGTATAGGAGGGTAGGTAAGGCTTGGAAGCGGGGGAACTTCCTGGCCACCTTTTCCAGCATGATATCGTGATTTTGTCTTCGAATTTTAATTTTGTATTTAATACAATAATAATAATAATAATAATAATAATAATTTAATTATTATTAATGCATAAAAAAAATATATAATTCGGCTCAAGCATTTTTTTTTTATTCCTCAAAAAAAATAAATGTCAAAACGCTCAAAAACCAAATCATTACCTTTCAATAAAAAAAAACGAATCACCCATCAACACAGAATTGACAACATGATTCGGACGTCGAAACATCACCAAAATTAGAAAGGAAAGGGTCAACGAGGTGGGAAGTGCTCTTCCAGCAGCAGGAAATATTTCGGTCACAAAAAATTATTTTTAATATTATTATTAATGCATAAAAAAAATGCTTGAGCCGAATTATATATATATATATTTTTTACATTTAAGGATATCAATGTGATTTTAATGTACATCAATATAATAAAAAAAACAATTAAACATCAAAAATAAATATTTCACTCCTAAAAATTGGCACAGTCTAATAGTTTTTTAAATGGAAAAATCATCATTTTAGTATTATAATTAACATCAACTAAGGATACAAGTACCATGAAATTCCCATTTCACGTCATTTAGGTTTTCTTTTAATTAATATTTAAAAATAGATATTTGCGATCACATGGGATTGCAATCCCCATCCAATCAAGATTTGTAGTCAAAGGTTCCCAATGACATGGAGTGCGGGGGTAGCACAGAAGCAGCGAGAAGTTTTGTCTGCAGCTGAACCAGCAATCTCTAAACTATTAATTTTTGTCATTTAAGTTTTGTCATTTAAAAAAAGCTTGACCATAAAAAATAATCTCATTCTCATTTAGGACATTCAAGCTTTTTTATGGTCAAGCTTCTTTAATTATGATGACATATTGTGCTTTCGCCCCCTTCCTCTTCTGAGCCTTCTTTCCCGTTGCTCTATTTATAATGGCCTTTTCCAACGTTAAAATAGATAAGATTTAACTCCATATAAATTGATTTATTTAATAGATTGTTATAATTATTATTATTATAAATAATAATTATTATTTAATAGATTGTTGTTTTTATTATCATCATTATAAATATTATTATTATTATTTATATTATTGTTATAATTATTATCACTGTAATTATAATTATTATCATAATTTTTACTCTTATTACTATCATCATCATCATCATCATCATGGTTATAGCCATAATTATTATTATTTTTATTATTATTGAAAAAAGAAAAATCATAAACTTGTTTTGAAGGATAAAATAAAAAATCATAAAAACTATGACAAAAGAGCAAGCGAAAAAAATCAAAAGAAAAGGACAAAATTAAAATAAATATTATTAGTATTGAAAAAAACCATAAATTTCATTTGAAGTACAAAATTAAAAACCATAAAAACTTTGACAAAAGAGCTAAGGGAAAAAAAGAAATCAAAAGAAGAAGTATCAATTTGAAAAACATATACACAAATTAGAATTGAATGACTAAATTAAAAATAAATAAAACTCTAACAAAAGAAAAAATGATCAAAATAAAAAATCAAAACTAAGAGGATTGAGAAACGCTAACAAAAAATAGGGATAACTTTATAAGGATTGAAATTATAAAATGAATAAAAATAAAAATTAAAAGAATAAGGAATGAAATAAAAAAACAAAACATATGAGAAATTATAATTGAAGGACAAAAATGAAAAAAAAATTCTATTAAAGGAATTCAAAGGAAATAAAATTTTAAAAGAATGAGGAATGAAATTAACAAAAAAAAGAAAGACAATCGTGTATTTTAGTTGTCAGAAGAGAGAAAAGAAAAAAACAATCAATCAAAAATGACAATCCAACAATTATAAAAATACACGTGTTACCATGTGAAAAAAGATCACAATTATGCATCCAAGAAGATGGTGGATGACTAGATTTGACCACCAGATAACACCACACATAACATATATATGACATTCACGCCTCTTAATTAGTGGTGTGTTTGGAAAACATGCACAACAACTTTTTGATTAAGAAATATTAAAAAACACAAAAAATACCAAAACACTCCCTAAACTAGGTTAAAATTGTTATTTTATTGTACATAAAATTTAAAAACTTGAAATAATTTTGTCCAATAACTTAATATTTTTCTAATCTTGAGGGCAAAAGGCTGATTATTAATTTTAAATTTTGTTAATTCTAGATTTAAAAAATATTTTTACTATGTTTTTCTTTTTTTCTCAAAAATTCATATATCCCAAAACAATCTTTTAATATCATTTAGGCTAAATAACCCTAAATAAAATTTTAAATTTTATCAACTAAAAAATATAAGAATAATTATATTATAATAATCTCTTTATAGAGACCTGCATCGATTCCCCCACATGGCTTGACTTTTCTTTTAGCACCCGTTTGGCGTACCATTGCGTTTAACGTTTGCCGTTTAGTATATTCATCCATTAACGGTGGAAAAGGCCGCCGTTATGAATAGAGCAACGGGAAAGAAGGCTCACAGAAGAGGAAAGAGTGCTATGGATTTCACCATGCTATATGTATAAACCTCATCATGGAGACATGCAAAGAAGACATGCAAAACCCAGAGCTAATAACAAGAGAAATGGGATCAAAAGTTGTTCAGCTTGGAAGCTCTCTTGTTGTGCCTTGCGTCCAGGAATTGGCCAAGGTAAACACGGCAGCCATTCCACCAAGATATATCCGACCTCCTCACCAAGAACAGCCCGCGATAATTCCCAGCTGTGAGATCCCGGTTGTTGATCTGCAGAGGTTACTCGATCAAGAATCAATGGACCCTGAATTGCCCAAGCTCCATCTTGCTTGCAAAGACGGGGGTTCCGTTCAGGTACACACCCCCACTCTCATTTTTGCTTAGTTTCTTCATCGTCACCTGTTTATTTTTATTCAATGGCAAGCGATTTCTTCAATATTAGTAATCTTATTTCCATGTCAAGTGTTTTCGACGTATTGTATTAGCATGAAATAAGAACACTTTGCTATATTAATTTATATATATCCATTATTCTGGGCCTTGTTGTGATTTTTGCTTGCTTCAACTTTTTCGTGTTGTGATATGTAGGAAGAACAGCAAATCAACGTTGAGGTATCAAGGGCAGCAGCAGCAGAAGAAGAAGCACAGGGAAAAGGGTTGGTGGATGGGATAATGGAGGTTCAAGAGTCCTCAGGACCCCTTCAACCGAAGAGTCTTAACGGACTACCCTCTGCCTCTGCCGGCTCCTTTCGCCAGCGACATGGATTTAAGGAGAAGGTATTCTCTTGTCTCGCCGAAAATAAGTGGAAAATAGTTTAGAGCTAAACTTCTCTGTGTTTTCTTTCCCTTTTTAATTTATGGCTGTAATATTCTATGATCGTGCATATTTTAGACCTTTTTTTCTGGGTTGTGCATGCCATGCTGCTTTTCCGATCATGATGTTTGTAGTTGTTGTTCTGGTCTGCTGCAGTCGAAGCTGGAACAGGTGGTGATCGAGGTAAGCTTGGATAGTTCGACGGATGGTTACCTGGCCTCGAAACAGGCAGCTGAAATTGCAGGCAAGCATATCAGTAAAGAGGATTTGCATTTCCACTTGGAAATCATAAGTGGTTCTTTGACAAATGAGAAATAATTGGATAACTTGCTTAATAGCCAACCGGAGAAGCACTTGTAGTCTCTGTATTTGAGAATGCACCGACTATTCAAAAACTAAAAAAGAAAAAGCCTTAACATACAGCCAATCCAATCTAATTTGGGTTCCATGCTCTGTTGATGCTGTTGATGACGATTCAGTCATTGTAGCTATACAGGCAATATGTTGAGTTTTTTTTTTGTGTGTGCGTACAACCATGAAGTTCATCAGGTTATTGATGGGTTTATTTTGGGGAAATCAATAGGTGCGGAAAGTGTGGAGCTAGGAGGGCCAGATAGGAACCTATTGGAAGTGATAGGAGATGGAGTCGATGACGTAAATCTTGTAACTTTGCTGCGAAAGAAGTTTGGAAATGCAAAGCTAATAAGCACGGGTCCTGTGAAGGAGCCGATGAAAGATATCATGGAAGATGAGCCCGTCCTGATCAAAGAAGAGGAAAATGAGCCAGAGTTGCAACCCCCAGTTTCATCATCCATTCCTCATCGTCTCCATCCTATCAGTGAGGTCTGGATCCCATGTACTCTTACTCCATTGTTTTATTCAAGATAGAGTAAATGAAGTAGAGTTTATGCATTTCAATGGCAATGTTCTCTAGTATGAAAACTTTGTTTGAGAGTTGGCGGCCAATCTAGCGACATTGGGTGTTCAAATCTAATGAAAGAAGTAAAGCAGGATTCACTTATCACTAATCCTATTATGTTATTTGCAATGGCACAGTCTGCAGGGGATACCGCTGAGACAAGAGAGCTGAATGGAGTAATGGAGATGGAAACACAGACAACGACTCATAGCAATCCCAGTCTGGAAAACGCAGAGAGTTCACGTAAAATCGTAAGAACTACATCTTAGCCAATTTATAAATGAAAAACGTGCTTCTGTGATTCTTTAAAATTTTGTCAAATTTCTCTGGTGTAGAAAACAATACTCGAGAGGACTCTACAAATCACCACCTTGCTTCTGGAGGCTACATCTGCGATTTTTGATCAGTTGGGTTATGCATTAATTGGCATGGTGATGGCATTTGTAGCTTTGCTTCTTTCCATTCTTGATCTCATTAACAAGGCTCGAGACAAAGAAGGAACTACACATGATGGGAGGAGCCTGCCCTATTTTTATCGCCATCATTCCCAGAATCGCAAACCTTTTGGTGTTGTTGAGTACTTTGGATTTGCTGCTGCTGTCTGGCAATGCTCTTACGCAACAATAGAGTATTACTATACTCATCAGAACTTGGATAATCCAATCAAAATGTGTCCTCTGCCTTTCATTTTCGCTTTGTGCGTGCTAATTTCTAAGGTGGTCAAGAGTAACCAACATGAACCGTTGGTTGGACTTAACCCACATGAGAGGTAATTTGTTTTTACCAGATTAGAATATCATTTAATTGCACCAGTGCATGCATGCCCTAGATGAGGTTAATGTAAACGAAATTCAAATAGAGTTAAAGAAAAAGAGAGAATTTTTGGATCATGTTATCAGGAGATGTTAACAGTGCCAAAGGGAGTAGTTGAAGATCAATGTGTTAGGGGGATCATTCTCATGCATATTTCTGGGGTATTTGGGAAAGGTTTTTTAAAAAAATTGATTTTTTTTTTCTCTTAAAATTAATTTTTTTTATATATTTTTAGATCATTTTGATATCATTTAAACCCACATGAGAGAGGTAATTTGTTATCATTTAAATGCACTAGTGTATGCATGCTCTAGATGAGGTTATTTTAAATTAAATTTTTTAATATTTTTAAATTATTTTTTAAAAAATAAAAAATATATTATTTTAATGTAATTCTAAAAATAAAACAACTTTAACTCAATCATGTTTTTGTGAAAGATACTTAAAGTAGTAGGTCAAGGACCACAATGTATTTGATTTACAATACTTTTCAAAAATATTTTTTATTTAAAACTATATTAATTTTATTTTCAAGACTACACACACACACACACACACACACACACACATATATATATATATATATATATATATATATATATATATATATATATATATATATATTTTCATTCAAATCTAAATATCAAGTCCTTATCAACACGGTATACCTATAATAATCCAATCAAGTCCTTATTGTTGCAGGTTTGGGGTTCAAAATTGATGAGATTGTACAGGCATGGAATGAAATGTATGATGCAAAGAGGTGGGAGATTGGTGTTCCTTCTTTCAGGCTCGAGCCATTGTTTCGTCGAAGGGTTCCTAAACTTCACGATATGTTGGAGCAAGTTTGATTTTTCAATTGATGTTTGTGCATATTCTTGGTTCGGAATGCGAGTCAAGTTTGGTGATTGGTTATGAAGCTGGTTATATAAGCCACTTTTGATTTTCTTTTCATACAGTGTAGTTGCTGTGATTCACAGCTGATTGATTTGTTCATTTCAAACAATAAAAACCATCTTGTTCGTCATTTTTAGAGGCTCGTTGCCTGCTATGGATCTGTTAATCTGCACTCTTGCATTACAATTCATTCCTTTTGGCATGCAATAAAACAAGTCTTGGTATAAGTGGTGCTTTATTGTGTTGCATCTTGAGTGCCTGTTTTTTTGGGAGTGTAGTTGAGTTTCCTTTTGAAAGTGTTTTTCGTTCAGAAATGCATCGAAGTAATGTTTTTTTTTTTAAAAAAAAAAAATCATTTTTGACATCATCACATGAAAATATCTAAAAACACTATTTTTTTTATTTAAAATGAAAAATAAAAGTACAAAATTTTTAATTTTTTGTCTCTCAATCCTGCATATTTGCTGACACAATGTGAAGAAGATAGTTTGCAGGCTTGATATGAAGAGCCCTAGAGGCTCAGCTCTGTTCTTTGCCCTTGAATATTCCTGAGAAACAAAGAAAGGGCACAGGAGATTATCTGTTTGTTCAAAAATCCAAATAAAATGGTTTCAAAAAATTGTGATAGGGTTCTTCTCTCTAAAATGATCCTAACTAAACGAGTCTCTTAATTTTAGTGGTGTTTGTGATTTTATTTTTCATGAGTGATATTGGTTTGGTGAAAAGTGAATCATAGCTGTTAAACTCAAAGTTGTTAATACCGTTTCGGTTGTTGCTTTATCTTTTTAATTGGAATTGAATGTTTCAGTTTTGGAACGTTTCGGCATATCGTTTTGGAGTATATATATATATATATATATATATATATATATATATATATATATATATATATATATTAATTCAAATAAAATATTTAGTTCAAATCCAAAAATAAAATTATTTTGAATAGTACAATTTAATCTAAAAAAGATATATTAAAATGATTTTTTTGAATAAAATTATGAATATGTATAATATTACGAGAATATCATCATCAATCTCATAAGGTCATTACATTATCTGATTGCTCTGAAATTTTAATATAATATATAAATATGTCAAGAGACTCCTTGTAAAATTTTATCTTAATCTAAAGGTCGGATTAATAGATATGATTAATATTGTAAAATTATTTATTATTTAAAAAAACACTATTTGGCCGAAATAGAACGGGCGGAACGAAACCGGTATGTTTTGGACGGTATTTTACCAAAAAATATGGAATGGGCCGGAATTGAAACCGAGATAAAAACAATATTATTTTATCTTGTTTATTTAACTAGTACAAAATATTTAAGGCCAAAATATTTAAGGTCAAAACGGAATGGAATTTGATGCGACTATTTGACTCCGTCAATCTAATATCTAAACTAGATCTACTTAAAAAATAATAATACGATAAAACTTGACCAATCATTTTAAATATCTGGGTTGACTGGCTGATATAAAAAGTTGCAATTGAATTTTTACGTGGGTTTATCCTTCTAGACTTTTTCCAGGTTAATTAAAGGGCAATAAAAAAGAAAAAAACACACGAGCATTGCAAGACGTCACCTATTACGTTTCCCCTCTCCTGGCGGACCCGCGTCTGAAAAGAGGAAGCCTACATTGTAAATATTCTAATTTAATTATATATTAATAATTCAGCTGATAAAATTAATTATATTAATATCTCATAAAAAAATTAATAATATTATAATCAATTAATAATCTAAATAAATAAATAAATAAATAATATAAATCAAGAAATAATAAATCTCAAAATCAAATTTTCTAATATAGGTCAATTATGAAAAAAATTCATATATCTTATATGTTTTTACAAAATTTTAACTAAATCCAATATATAATTTAAAAAATATATTTGATATCACTAAATTATCAACAAATATTTTAATATATGTTAGAATCTTGAAATCATAAAATTTCAAAGTCAAAGTCTATTTTAACATCAATAGCACGAAGAAAAAAGCACAGCGGTGTTCACTCGCTCCCTTTTTGTTTCCCTTTCTCCTTGCATTTTTTTGTTCCTCAAAGCATCCATTATTCTGGGCCTTGTTGTGATTTCTGTTTGCTTCAACTTTTTCGTGTTGTGATATGGAGGAAGCAAATCAAATCAACGTTGAGGTATCAAGGGCAACAGCAGCAGAAGAAGCACCGGGAAAAGGGTCGGTGGATGGGATAATGGAGGTTCAAGAAGTCACAGAGTCCTCAGGACCCCTTCAGCCGAAGAGTCTTAACGGACTAGCCTCTGCCTACAATTCTGCCTTTCGCCACCGACATGGATTTAAGGAGAAGGTATTCTCTTGTCTCGCCGGAAATAAGTGTAAAATAGTTTAGAGCTGAATTTCTGTGTTTTCTTTCCCTTTTTAATTTATGGCTGTAATATTCTATAATCGTGCATATTTTAGACCCTTTTTTTTTCTGGGTTTGTGCATGGCATGCTGCTTTTCCGATCATGATGTTTGTAGTTGTTGTTCTGGTCTGCTGCAGTCGAAGCTGGAACAGGTGGTGATCGAGGTAAACTTGGATAGTTCGAAGGCTGGTTACCTGGCCTCGAAAGCTAGCAGCTGAAATTGAAGGTAAGCATAGCAGTAAAGAAGATTTACATTTTCACTTGGAAATCATAAGTGGTTCTTTGACAAATGAGAAATAATTGGATAGCTTGCTTAATAGCCAACCGGAGAAGCACTTGTAGTCTCTGTATTTGAGAATGCACCAACTATTCAAAAACCAAAAAAAGGAAAAGGCCTTAACATACAGCCAATCCAATCTAAATTGGGTTCCATGCTCTGTTGTTGCTGTTGATGATGATTCAGTCATGGTAGTTATACAGGCAATATGTCGGGTTTTTTTTGTTGTTTTGGTTTGTGTTTTTGTGTGTGTGTACAATCAGGAAGTTCATCAAGTTATTTCATCTTGTTGATGGGTTTATTTTTGGGGAAATCAATAGGTGTGGAAAGTGTGGAGCTAGGAGGGCCAGGTAGAAACCTATTGGAAGTGATAGGAGAGGGAGTCGATGCCGCACATCTTGTAACTTTGCTGCGAAAGAAGTTTGGAAATGCAAAGCTAATAAGCACGGGTCCTGTGAAGGAGCCGATGAAAGATATCATGGAAGATGAGCCCGTCCTGATCAAAGAAGAGGAAAATGAGCCAGTGTTGCAACCCCCAGTTCCACCATCCATTCCTCATTGTCTCCTTCGTATCAGTAAGGTTGAATGCTAAAACTGGCTCCCTTGTACTCTTGCTCCATTGTTTTATTCAAGATAGAGTAAATGAAGTAGAGTTTATGCATTTCAATGGCAATGTTCTCTAGTATGAAAACTTTGTTTGAGAGTTGGTGGCCAATCTAGTGACAATGGGTGCTCAAATCTAATGAAAGAAGAAAAGCAGGATTCACGTAAATCGAAATTGTGCTTGCTTTAAATGCAAATTAAGCTTGTAGAATTAAAATTTTTTCACTTATCACTAATCCTATTTTGTTATTTTGCAATGGCACAGTCTGCAGTGGATACCGCTGAGACAAAGAAGCTGAATGGAGCGATGGAGATGGATACTAAGACAAACACTCATAGTAATCTCAGTCTGGAAAACACAGAGAGTTCATGTAAAACTGTAAGAACTACATCTTAGCCAATTTATAAATGAAAAACGGTGCTTCTGTGATTTTTTGAAGCTCTGTCAAATTTCTCTGGTGTAGAAAACAGCCGAGTGGACTCTACTAATCACCAGCTTTGCTTCTAGAGGCTATTTCTGCGATTTTTGATCAGTTGGGGTATGCATTAACTAGCATGGTGATGGCATTTCGTAGCTTTGCTTCTTTCCATTCTTGATCTCATTCACAAGGCTCGAGAGAAGGGAATTTACATGTGATGGGAGGGGCCTGCTGCCCTGTTTTTATCGCCATTCAAGCCATGATTTCCAGAATCGCGAGCCTTTTGGTAGTGTTGTTGAGTACTTTGGATTTGCTGGTGCTGTCTGGCAATGCTCTTACACAACAGTAGGGTATCACTACACTCGTCAGAAGTTGGATAATCCAATCAAAATCTGTCTTCTACCCTTTCATTTTCGCTTTGTGTGTGCTGATTTCTAAGCTAGTTAAGAGTAGCCAACATGAACCGTTGGTTGGGCTTAAACCCACATGAGAGGTAATTTGTTTTTAGCAAATTAGAATATCATTTAATTGATCCAGTGCATGCATGCTCTAGATGAGGTTAATGTAAACGAAACTCAAATAGAGTTAAAGAAAAAGAGAGAATTTTTGGATCATGCTGTCACGAGATGTCAACAGTGCCAAAGGGAGTAGTTGAAGATCAATGTGTTAGGGGAATCATTCTCATGCATATTTCTTGGGTGTTTGGGAAAGGTTTTTGAAAAAAATGATTTTTTATTTTTATTTTTTACATAAAATTATTATTTTCTGATGTTTTTAGATCATTTTGATGTGATGATGTCAAAAATTATTTTAAGAAAATAAAAATAAAAATATTATTTTGATGTGTTTCTGAATAAAAAATATTTTAAAAAACAACTTTAACCATGCTTCCAAATAGGCCTAAGGTTGTTCCGATGGTTTGCAAGAGTTCAATGGAACTGCATCACAAGTTTACAGGGTTATAGAGGTGGTGTTGCTGGGATTGCACTAATTATGATCTAAGCTGAATATGATGAAACAACTCTCAAGACTCAAGACTGTGTCTGTTTGAGAATGTGGTTAAAATTAAATTTGCCCTTGCTTTTTATTTATAAATATATTAAAATAATATTTTTTTTTAAATATTTTTGACATCAGCAATATTAAAACATTTAATTTAAAATAAAAAATAAAAATAATTTTGATTTATTTTTTTAAAAAATATTTTTAAAATATAATAATAATGAAGTCATCACTATTGATCTTTGCACTTATTTCTAAGCTAGTTAAGACTAGCCAACATGAACCGTTGGTTGAACTTAAACCCACATGGGAGGTAATTTGTTTTTGGCAGATTAGAATATCATTTAAATGCACTAGTGTATGCATGCTCTAGATGAGGTTATTTTAAATTGAAATTTTTAGTATTTTTAAAATATTTTTTTTAAATATATATATATTATTTTAATGTAATTCTAAAAATAAAAACAGCTTAAAAAACAACTTTAACTCAATCATGTTTTTGTGAAAGATACTTAAAGTAGTAGGTCAAGGACCACAATGTAGTTGATTTACAATACTTTTCAAAAATATTTTTTTATTTAAAACTATATTAAAATAATTTTTTTTCAAGACTTTCTTTAATATTAACACATATATATATATATATATATATATATAATCATTCAAATCTAAATATCAAGTCCTTATGTTACTGTCTGGCAATGTTCTTGCTCAGATATATATAATCATTCAAATCTAAATATCAAGTCCTTATGTTACTGTCTGGCAATGTTCTTGCTCAGCAACACGGTATATCTATGATAATCCAATCAAGGTGTGTCTTCTACCTTTTATTTTCAAGAGCTGACCACTTGAACCACAAGGTTATTTAGGGGGGAGATACTTATGGCATCAAGAGATCGTTTTCTGGAATTATTTTCATTGAGATCTCAAGATATTTCTGTTTTTAATTACTTATATTTGATCATATCAACTAAATTACGAGTCAATTAATTCGAGTTATAATTTAGGGGGTGTTTGAGATAATAATAAAAAATATTTTTCACTTGAAAATAAATTAAATTAATATTTTTTTTTCACTTATACATTTTTTTTTGTTTTTTTAATAACCGGGTTGTCCGGGCCAGCTTACACGAACCACAATTAATTCTCAGACTTACTTATTTTTTATTTTTACATTTTTTTCCTACTTATACATTTTTTTCTATTTTTATAACCGGGGTGTCCGGGCCAGCTGACGGGCACCACGATTGATCTCCGGACCAACATTTGTTTTCTATTTTTTTCCCACTTATACATTTTTTTTATAACCGGGGTGTCCGGACCAGCTTTCGCGCACCACGACTAATCCCCGGACCCACTTTTTTTTGAAATGGTGTGGGGAAAGCACTGTAGCTCTCCTCGCAGAACACTGTGGATTTCTATAATGTTTTCCCGCTTATATACATTTTTTTTGTTTTTTTTATAACCGAGGTGTCCGGGCCAGCTTATGCACACCACGGCTAATCCTCGGACCCATCTTTTCTTTTTTGATAACCAGGGTGTCCGGACCAGCTTACACTTACCAAGACTAATGCTAGGATCCACTAAACATCTTGCAAACCCAGTGGACAGGTAAGGCAACGCAGGGTGACATACATGCATAGAGATGATCAAACTCGGGTGCAAAGAAGGGAACAAGTCCCTTCCCACTTATACATTTATACATTGCAGCTATTATGTTTTAAAAAATGTGCACATATTAGAAATTTGTTATCAAGGGGTTGCACAGTAAAATTAATTGTGCATTTAGACACAGATTACTGTGGATTGTAATAGTGAAATTACTATTTTATCTCTCGATGAATAGTGATTTTAGCCATGAGTCTAGGGGTATTTAAATTTTTAATGTTTCTGAGTACAGTAAAATAACCACAATACCCTCTAATAAGACAAAAATCAACAGTTAAATCCAGAGCTATTAAGGATATTGCATATGTTTTTATAATATACAAATACAAAATTACCTTCATATTCATGCATAAAAGAGAGTTTCACTCTCAGTTTACACTACCCAAGTTGAACTGACTATGTTTTTTATGTTGGGGACATTTGATGTTTGACTATTTCAAATGTCTAAGAGTTTATGACTTATTAGGACTCTATTTTATTGTTAATAACTCCTACTGTTTAGGAGATCATGCTATTTTTCAGATTAGTATTTGACCATTCCTTAATTGTTTATTTACCACGATCTTAGGTCTGTTAAGATTACGTGGGCTGCTATTTCTCTTGTAATGGCTTTATAAGCCGGTCACCTTTCATTCAATAAAATAACAGATCATTTCAAGTTATTACTTTGAATTCATTTGTTCAAACATTTTAATGCAAGCTGCATTTAATACAAATACAAATAAAAAGAAAATCTAAACTAAGAGTAAAGGTGTGTAGATATAAACAAAAAAAATTAAGAACTATCTTAGAATGATAAAAAAAAATCAAGGGATCGAAACTAAATAAAAATAAAAAAATCAAAATCAAAATACAAAATAAAAAATTATATATATATATATATATATATATATTAAAACTAGATAAAAAAAAAATTAATCCCAGCAGCAAAATGAGGGTTTATGGCTCGTATAAACTAGACCGAGTTAAAAATAATTAATACGATAAAACTTGAGTAATCATTTTAAATATTTGGGTTGACTTGCTGATTTGGATAGATCGGGTTTTTAATCTAATATCTAAAGTAGACCGAGTTACAAAATAAAATACGATAAAACTTGACTAATCATTTTAAATATTTGGGTTGACTTGCTGATATAAAATAGGTTGTAATTGAATTTTTACGCGGGTTTATCCTTCGAGACTTTGTCCAGGTTAATTAAAGGGCAATAAAAAAAGAAAATAAACCGAGCATTGCAGGACGGGGTCACCTGTTACGTTTCCCCTCTCCTGGCGGACTAGTGTCTGAAAAGAGGAAGCCTGCATTGTAAAATGGATTTTAAAATTATAAATATATTTTTTTAATTATAAATTAATAATTTCAGCCAATAAAATAAATTATATTAAAATCTGATAAAGAAAGTTAATAATATCATAATCCATTAATTATTTAAATAAATAAAAAAATAGATAATATAAATCAAGAAATCAATTACATGAAAAAATAAATTATCTCATAATCAAATTTTCTAATTTAGACCAATTATTAAATAGTAGTAAGTATAAAAAAATCTAGTAAATTACTCTAGATATGTCAAAGACAACATGAATGTCTAATTTGAGATATTTGACAATATTCATCTAGTAATTTTGACTATGAAATAATATGTTTATGAACTTTGTTTAATCTAGTAATTTACTGAAATATATTTTCATATATCTAATATTTTCCAATAAATTTTTAACTAAATCTAATATATAGTTTGAAAGATATATTTGATTTCATAAAATTATCAACAAATATTTTAAGACCATATTTAAAATTAACTTGGTTCATGTCATAAATTTAATACACTCGTAAATCCAACAAATTTTACCGATTTTGAATTAGTCAAGTACAATTTTATTTAATTTTTAAATTTTAATCTTATTTAACACATAAATACATATTAAAATCATAAAATTTTAAAAGTCTCAACTCTATTTTAACAACAATAGCACCAAACAAACAGCGCAACGGTGTCACTCGACAATAGCACGAAACAAACAGCACAACGGTGTCCCTTGCTCCCTTTGGCTTCCCTTTCTCCTTGCATTTTCTTTGTTCCTCAAAGCGTCCATTATTCTGGGCCTTGTTTGTGATTTCTGTTTGCTTCAACTTTTTCGTGTTGTGACATGGAGGAAGCAAAGCAAATCAACGTTGAGGTATCAAGGGCAACAACAGCAGAAGAAGAAGCACAGGGAAAAGGGTTGGTGGATGGGATAATGGAGGTTCAAAAAGTCACAGAGTCCTCTGGACCCCTTCAACCGAAGAGTTTTAACGGACTAGCCTCTGCCTACACCTTTCGCCAGCGACATGGATTCAAGGAGAAGGTATTTTCTTTCCCTTTTTAATTTATGGCTGTAATATTCTATAATCATGCATATTTTAGACCCTTTTTTCTGGGTTGTGCATGCCATGCTGCTTTTCCGATCATGATGTTTGTAGTTGTTGTTCTGGTCTGCTGCAGTCGAAGCTGGAACAGGTGGTAATCGAGGTAAGCTTGGATAGTTCGACGGATGGTTACCTGGCCTCGAAACAGGCAGCTGAAATTGCAGGTAAGCAAAGCAGTAAAGAGGATTTGCATTTTCACTTGGAAATCATAAGTGGTTCTTCGACAAATGAGAAATAATTGGATAACTTGCTTAATAGCCAACCGGAGAAGCACTTGTAGTCTCTGTATTTGAGAATGCACCGACTATTCAAAAACCAAAAAAGAAAAATCCTTCACATACAGCCAATCCAATCTAATTTGGGTTCCATGCTCTGTTGTTGCTGTTGATGACGATTCAGTCATTGTAGTTATACAGGCAATATGTTGAGTTTTTTTTTTGTGTGTGCGCGTACAACCATGAAGTTCATCAGGTTATTTCATCTTGTTGATGGGTTTATTTTGGGGAAATCAATAGGTGTGGAAAGTGTGGAGCTAGGAGGGCCAGATAGGAACCTATTGGAAGTGATAGGAGATGGAGTCGATGACGTAAATCTTGTAACTTTGCTCCGAAAGAAGTTTGGAAATGCAAAGCTAATAAGCACGGGTCCTGTGAAGGAGCCGATGAAAGATATCATGGAAGATGAGCCCGTGCTGATCAAAGAAGAGGAAAATGAGCCAGAGTTGCAACCCCCAGTTTCACCATCCATTCCTCATTGTCTCCATCCTATCAGTGAGGTCTGGATCCCATGTACTCTTGCTCCATTGTTTTATTCAAGATAGAGTAAATGAAGTAGAGTTTATGCATTTCAATGGCAATGTTCTCTAGTATGAAAACTTTGTTTGAGAGTTGGCGGCCAATCTAGTGACATTGGGTGTTCAAATCTAATGAAAGAAGCAAAGCAGGATTCACTTATCACTAATCCTTTTATGTTATTTGTGTTGAGATTAGTAAAAGAGTGAAGAAATTGTGCAGAGAAGAAGAGAGATAGAGAGTTCGGAGAGAGAATGGAAATTTAGAATATAATCTGTTGTAATGTTTCTACACACACATGCTGTGTGTTTAGCATCTTTATATACACATTTCAAATACCATATACTACTATCATGTATATTCTAGAATACACTTTTATTATTCTAGAATATACATTCATTTACACTCTAACAATTTGCAATGACACAGTCTACAGTGGATACCGCTGAGACAACGAAGCTGAAAGGAGCAATGGAGATGGAAACTAAGATGAACACTCATAGTAATCCCAGAATGGAAAACGCAAAGAGTTCATGTAAAACCGTAAGAACTACATCTTAGCCAATTTATAAATGAAAAACGGCCAAGCTTTGTTTCTTTCCATTCTTGATCTCATTCTCAAGGCTCGAGAGAGGGGGATTACATGTGATGGGAGGGGCCTGCTGCCCTGTTTTTATCGCCATTCAAGCCATGATTTCCAGAATCGATCGCAAGCCTTTTGGTAGTGTTGTTGAGTACTTTGGATTTGCTGGTGCTGTCTGGCAATGCTCTTACACAACAGTAGGGTATCACTATACTCGTCAGAAGTTGGATAATCCAATCAAAATCTGTCTTCTACCTTTCATTTTCGCTTTGTGTGTGCTGATTTCTAAGCTAGTTAAGAGTAGCCAACATGAACCGTTGGTAGAACTTAAACCCACATGAGAGGTAATATGTTTTTGGCAGATTAGAATATCATTTGATTGCACTAGTGTATGCATGCTCTAGATGTGAGGTTATTTTAAATTAATTTTTTTGATATTTTTAAATTGTTTTAATATGCTTTGTTAAAAATATTTTTAAAAAAAAATAAAAAAAATATAATTTTAAATAAAAAAATACTTTAAAAAACAACTTTAATTCTGAAAAAATAAATATACTTATAGGAATAGGTTAAGGACCACGATGTATTAGATTTACAATACTTTTCAAAAGTATTTTTTACTTAAAACTATATTAAAATAAGTTTTTTCAAGATTTTTTTTAATATATATATATATATATATATATATATATATATATAAAAGAAATCTTTCAAATCTAAATATCAAGTCCTTCGGAAGTCATGTTGATTAGATGTTATTGTCTGTCAATGTTCTTGCCCAGCAACATAGTATATCTATTATAAAATAAACTAAACAAGATTAGTGTTTTATTGTAGCATGTGAATGAAAATATTATGGATTGTAATAGTATTTTTGGGTCGATTCAGTTTTTTAGTTTGGTTGGGTCACCAGTTTATTATTTTTTTTTGTACCGTAAAATAATCATTTTATCCCTCGAAAAAAGATAAAAAAACAGCTCTGGCCGGGGGGTGCTGTGATAATTGCACATTCCATTGCATGGTGAAATAACCCCTTTACCCTCCAATAAGACAAGCCATGGCTTGCCTGTGGGGATGTTTCATAAATTTCACATTGTTTTTGAAAATGTCTAAATACTAATCTACTCCTCAATAAGACAAAAATAAAGAGTTGGCTGTAAGGGTGTTCTGGTAATTTACCATCTATTATTATTATTATTATTATTATTATTTTCTATCGAATACTGTGCATGCATGTGACACACACACTGACAGTATTCAGCCTCATGCCCACTTCGGGTGGCATATGTTGGCGTCGTCTGGTGGCGGAAAATATTCATCCGGCATCTCACCCGATGTGCCGGCCGTGTACTCTTCCTCATGGTGTGGCGTGTCGCAGCACGCAATGACCAGATTCATGACAGTGGTCAATTGAATGTTTTTTCCCCTTTTCTCTTTCCTGGACGCTAAACTACACAAAAGCCCCCGTGTTTATGATTGTTTCATTTCAGTCCCTGATTTTTTAATGGTGTTGTAAGGCCTTTATTTTTGTTATGTGAGTTTTAATTTGTTTCAATTGGATCTTTCGATTGAAATTGATTATATATTTATGTATCAATTTGGTACCCATTCTTTTAATTTCCGGATTGGTTTTAAATCCCTTAATAAATTCGATACAAAATTTTTGATTTTTTAAATTTTATCTTTTGATTGAAATTGATAATATATTTGGTTTTCATTTCGACTCTTATATTTTTTAATTTTTTTATTTTAATTCCTTTATTTTTTTATATTTCTGAAATAGTCTCTATTTTTGTTCATGTTTATATATGTATGCTCTTAGCTTTGATTTTTATTTATTGAGGTGGTATTGTTTTTGAAAGATTTAGTTCTTAAATTTTAGTTTGTATTTGTGATCATTTGAAAATTGATATTTCTATTTTTTTTCTCTCTTTGTTCTTTCTTTTAGTTTTTTTATTAGTTTTTATTTTTATTTTCAAGTCAAATGATTTTTTCTCAGCTAATAATTTTTATTTTTATTTTATCATTTATTTAATTTTTTTGTTTACTCTTTTGTTAAAGTTTTTAGTCTTTTTTAGTTTTTGATTTAATTTTTTTATTATTAACACAATAATAATAATAATAATAATAATAATAATAATAATAATAATAATAATAATAATAATAATAATAATAATAATAATTTTAGTTTTGTTCTTGCTTACTTTTTCATTAATGTTGTTGAGTTTTTTTTTTTTCCTCGGAGTAATTTAATAATTTATATTATTTTCCTTTTGTTGAGGTAATAGTTTTTTTGAAAAATTGTGTTCTTAAATTTTAGTTTGTATTTATGATTATTTAAAAATTTATATATTTTATTTTTTTTCGTTGTTCTTTCTTTTATTTTTTTTATTTTTTTATTTTATTTTCACGTCAAATGATTTTTTAGGCTTTTTTATTTTTTTATTTAATTTTGTTTTTTTATTATTAACGTAATAATAATAATAATAATAATAATAATAATAATAATAATAATAATAATAATAATAATAATAATAATTGTAGTTTTATTTATTGCTTCCTCTTTTATTATTTTTTTTTGAGTTTGAACAAAAAATATTATTTTAATATATTTCTAAACAAAAAATACTTTTAAAAACAATATCAAACACATTGCTAAACAGTAACTAAGTCTTAAAAGTGTTAAAAGCGCTAGTCTAAACTAGACCGAGTAAAAAAAAAAAACGATAAAACTTGACTAATCATTTAAATATTTGGGTTTACTTGTGATATAAAAAGTTGTAATTGAATTTTTATGCGGATTGATCCTTCAAGACTTTCTTCCAGGTTAATTAAAGGGGAATAAAAAAAAGAAAAAGAAAAAAAAAAACGAGCATTGCAAGACGGTGTCACCTGTTACGTTTTCAGATAAACATATTCATATCATTATTTCTAAAATACATTTAATATAATAATATGATGAATAATATGATAAAATAAAAAAATATTTTGGCTTTTATTTTTAATTTTGTGCTCTTTTGCTTAAGTTTATTTCCTAAAAAAAAATTTTACAATATTTTTATGTATAATATTTTAGATCTAATATTACTGGAAAAAAAAGACAACTAAAAAAAAAACAGGTAGACTAATTTACCTAGGTTATCTGCAATTAAAAAACTATACAAACCACTTCCCGTTTCGATAACATTGTTCCTGTTAGGGAAAAAAATCATTTCTAACATATTTTATCTAATACAATTTTGCTAATTAAATATTAAAATAACTAATTATAGCACGCAAAAAATTTAAGTTTATTTCTTCAAAAAATTACAACAGTTTTTATTTATAATATTTATTCATATATATATATATGATCTATTTATTATTATTCTAAAATATTTTTAATATAAGAATATGAGCAATAAATTTTACAATCAGTTTCCGACATATGAAAAAAAATCAATTCTAACAGTTTTTATCAAAAGAGTTTTAGCAGTAACAACATTCAATAGCTTTTTAGTAGAAAAAAACCTGTTTTTAACAGATTTTATCAACTATAATTTTACTCATTAAATATTAAATTAACAAAATATAACATGCATAAAATCAATCCAATTTTTTTAAAAGATAAAAAAAGACTAGTGCATCACGCGGCTAGTCCACTCGTATATACTATTCTTGGTCTTCGTAGTAAGAAAAAAAGCAAGACGGTGTCACTCGCTCCCTTTTTGTTTCCCTTTCTCCTTGCATTTTTTTGATCCTCAAAGCATCCATTATTCTAGGCCTTGTTGTGATTTCTGTTTGCTTCAACTTTTTCGTGTTGTGATATGGAGGGTGCAAATCAAAACAACGATGAGGTATCAACGGCAACAACAGCAGAAGAAGAAGCACAACGACATGGATCTAAGGAGAAGGTATTCTCTTGTCTCGCCGGAAATAGTGGGAAATAGTTTAGAGCTCAACTTCTCTGTGTTTTCTTTCCCTTTTTAATTTATGGCTGTCATATTCTATAATGATCATGCATGTTTTAGACCCTTTTTTCTGGGTTTGAGCATGGCATGCTGCTTTTCCGATCATGATGTTTGTAGATGTTGTTCTGGTCTGCAGCAGTCGGAGCTGGAACAGGGGGGAAGCAAGGTAAGCATGTATAGTTCGACGGGTGGTTACCTGGCCTTGGATCAGGCAGCTGAAAATGCAGGTAAGCAAAGCAGTAAAGAGGATTTGCATTTTCACTTGGAAATCATCGGTGGTTCTTTGACAAATGAGAAATAATTGGATAACTTGCTAAATAGCCAACCGGAGAAGTGTTGGAAATACAGCAGTAACAGAGGAGAGGATTGGAGGGTTTAGGGTTATATATAGACATTATAAAATGTCTTTTACAATATGCAAAGTACTTAATTAATATTGAGACTCTTCAATACTTACTCTAGATTCATAGTACTACTAGATTTATAGTATTTCTAGATTTATAGTATTTCTAATGTGGATAGTAATGCATTGTACTAACTTCAATACACTTAATCTTGATAAATAAGTTTAATAACTAACATTCACCCCTCTTAAACTTGTTTCATCAATCTTCACGATTCCAAGCTTCTTCTGCAAATAACAAAAAACTTCAATCTTCAATGGCTTTGTAAGAATATTAGCAATTTGTTCATGAGTGTTGACATGAACTAACTCCACGTCGCCTTCTTTTATGTGCTCTCTAATAAAATGAAATCGAGTATCAATATGCTTTGAACGTTCATGATGCACTGGATTCTTTGCAAGAGCTATAGCAGACTTGTTATCAACGAAAATTCTTGTGGCTTCACTTTGTTTCTGTTGCAGATCTTCCATCAATTTCCTTAGCCATATTGCATGACAAACACATGATACAACAACAATGTATTCTGCTTCACATGTGGATAATGCAACAATAGATTGTTTCTTGGATGTCCATGTGAGTGTTGTTTCTCCCATGAAAAATATGAATCCAGTAGTGCTTTTCCTATCTTCCAAGCTTCCTGCCCAATCACTGTCACTATAACCTGTGATTTTGAAATTCTGTGATGATGAATAGCATAATCCATAGTTTAATGTTCCTTTAATAAACCGAAGGATCCTCTTTGCTGCCTTCAAATGTGAACTCCTTGGTCTCTCAATGTATCTACTAACCAAACCAACTCCAAACAGAATGTCTGGTCTGGTACAAGTTAGATAACGCAAACACCCCACAATACTTTTATAGTATGTAGGATTAACTAAATCTCCTTCTCCTTCTTTAGTTAACCTCGTTCCATACTCAACTGGATTGTCTGCTGGATCACAATCTTCCATAGCAAATTTCTTTAACACTTTTGTTGCATACTTGGCTTGAGAAATGAAAATTCCATTACTGCATTGTTTCACTTCTAATCCCAGAAAATATGCTAGAAGACCTAAGTCTGTCATCTCAAATTCCTTTACCATGGATTGCTTGAAATCTTGAATCATTGTAGGATCATCCCCTGTGAACAGAATATCATCCACGTATAAATAAACAAACATTATTCTACCATGCAAGTTTTTCTTCACATATAATGCATGTTTATACGAGCATTTTGTAAACCCTTTCTGAGAAAGATAGCTATCAATTCTTGAGTTTCATGCTCTTGGTGCTTGTTTAAGCCCAAAAAAGAGCTTTCTTCAATTTACACACTTTTCCTTCTTCTCCTTTCACTATAAAACCAGCTGGTTGCTCGACATATACTTCCTCTTCAAGATTGTCATTCAAGAATGCTGACTTTACATTCATCTGAAATATCTTCCATCTTTTCTGAGCTGCTAGTGAGATCATCAATCTTACTGTTTCTATTCGAGCTACTGGGGCAAAAACATCTTCATAATCCACTCCATATCGTTGCTTGTACCCCTTCGCTGCTAATCTAGCTTTATGCTTTTCAATTTCTCCTTCTGCATTCTTCTTTGTTCATCTTCTCAAAATCTCCTCTCAAAGATTGTAACCGAACTCTTTTTGTTTTTTCAACTCCACTGTAAGTTTTGCTAAGCATTTCCCATACCTCTTTTGACGTCTTTGCTAGTGCCACCATCTCAAGGGTTGCTTCATCAAGCCCTTGATAGATCGTGAATAACGCCTTATTATCTTTCTTCCTTGATTCTCTCATCGCTTGTCTTTCTGCATTGCTCATCACTGCATCTTCTCTTGGTTCAGTGTAATCGTCTTCAACTAACTCCCATTACTCTTGTGATCTAAGTAGTGCCTTGTATTGAATACACCACAAATCATAGTTTTATTTGGTAAGGCGGGGAATATGGAATTGAGAATTGTTGTTGTTGGAGGTCATGTCTACTCTCAAGCTTTGATACCAATTTTGTTGGAAATACAACGGTAACAGAGGAGAGGATTGGAGGGTTTAGGGTGCACACTCAAATTTTGGTAGAGTACAATACATTAAGAAATGGTACTCTCACATCTTTTCATTATGAAACTCATACAATATATATAGACATTATAAAATGTCTTTTACAATATACAAAGTACTTAATTAATATTGAGACTCTTCAATACTTACTCTAGATTCATAGTATTTCTAACGTGGATAGTAATGCATTGTACTAACTTCAAAACACTTAATCTTAGATAAATAAGTTTAATAACTAACAAGAAGCACCTGTAGTCTCTGTATTTGAGAATGCACCGACTATTCAAAAACCAAAAAAGAAAAGGCCTTAACATACAGCCAAGCCAATCTAAATTGGGTTGCATGCTCTGTTGTTGCTGTTGATGATGATTCAGTCATGCTAGTTATACAGGCACTATGTTGAGTTTTTTTTTTGTGTGTGTACAATCGGGAAGTTCATCAAGTTATTTCATCTTGTTGATGGGTTTATTTTGGGGAAATCAATAGGTGTGGAAAGTGAGCAAGGAAGGCCAGATAGGAGCCTATTGGAAGTGATAGGAGATGGAGTCGGTGCCGTACGTCCTGCAAATTTTCAGCGCCAGAAGTTGGGATATGCAAAGCTAGGAAGCCAGCCGGAGGGGATGGATGATACCATGCAAGATGGGTCCGACCAGCAAAATGAGCCAGTGTTGCAACCCCCAGTTTCACCATCCACTCATCGTGTCCGTCCTAGCAGCCAGGTTGAATGCTAAAACTGGCTCCCTTGTACTCTTGCTCCATTGTTTTATTCAATATAGAGTAAATGAAGTAGAGTTTATGCATTTCAATGGCAATGTTCTCTAGTATGAAAACTTTGTTTGAGAGATGGCGGCCAAGCTAGTGACAATGGGTGTTCAAATCTAATGAAAGAAGAAAAGCAGGATTCACGGAAATTGAAATGTGCTTGCTTTAAATGCAAATTAAGCTTGTAGAATTATTTTTTTTCACTTATCACTAATCCTATTATGTTATTTGCAATGGCACGGTCTGCAAAGGTTACCGTTGGGACAATGGACACGGAATCTAGTACAAACACTCGTAGTAATCCCAGTCAGGGAAACGCAGCGAGTTCACGTAGAAGCGTAAGAACTACATCTTAGCTAATTTTTCAATGAAAAATGGTGCTTCTGTAATTTTTTGAAGCTCTGTCAAATTTCTCTGGTGTAGAAAACAGCTGAGTGGGCTTTACTAGTCACCAGCGTGGTTCTGGAGGCTATTTCTGCGATTTTTGAACAGCTGGGCTATCCATTAACTAGCATGGTGATGGCATTTGTAGCTTTGCTTCTTTCCATTCTTGATCTCATTCTCAAGGCTCGACAGAGGGGGATTACATGTGATTGGTGCTTTTATCGCCAATCAAGCCCTGATTCCCAGAATCGCAAGCCTCTTGCTAGTCTTGTCCATTACTTAGGATTAGCTGGTGCTCTCTGGCAATGCTCTTTCACAACAGTAGGGTATTACTATACTCATCAGAAGCTGGTTAATCCAATCAAACTCTGTCTTCTGCCTTTCATTCTCGCTTTGTGTGTGCTCATTTCTAAGGTAGTTAAGAGTAGCCACCATGAGATGTAATTTGTATGAAAGGGTAATCTGTTTTTAGCAGACTAGAATATCATTTGATTGCACCAGTGTATGCATGCTCTAGATGAGGTTAATGCAAACGGATTTCAAAATATATTTATTTTGAAAGAACATTAATTGATGACTTTTTTTCTTATGATTTTGATTATGCGAGTATCAGAAATAAAAAAAATAATATGAAAAGAATTATTAGTTTTTTGTTCGCAATGTTTCTGTGTCGTGCCAGCAGTTACCAAGAGTATGGAAGAGGGCACCGTGTGATTTTGGGCACACACCAGTGGTTTGAACCTCAATAAGCATAGTTGTCAAGTCATCGTTCTGGTATTTGATTGGAATGGAACGCTCTGGTTTCGAAGCGTTTCAGCGTGCCGTTTCAGTGTCGTACTGTTCATATATAATTAATTAATTATATATATATATATATATGAAAAAAATAAAATATTAATTTAACAAGCATAATTAAAATTTGAATCCTTTTTTTATTTAAAATATTTTGGTGTTTTTAAATTATTTTGATGTATAGATGTCAAAAATAATTTTAAAAAAATAAAAAAAACATTTTGAACCTGGAACGGCATGCCCGGAATAGAACCGAGGCGTTCCGGCCGGAATTTCCGAAAAGAACCGGAATTAAAACCGAGACGAAAACGATGCCGTTTTGTCTCGGTTTTTTGAACGGAACGGAACAAAATTAACAACTATGTGTGGAAGTGGTGGGTCATTGGCCACAATGCAGTGCTGCTGTTTAGAGTTGCTGAAATTATTTTTTAAAGTATTTTTTATTTAGAAATACATAAAAAAAAATTATTATTTTAAAATAATTTTTGATATCAGCATATCAAAATGATCTAAAAATACTAATTTTGTTTTAATTTAAAATAAAATATAAAATAAAAATTCATTTTAAAAAAAAAATACTTCTCAATCAAACTCTCAAAAATCCTGTAGTCAGTGACAAATCTAGACTTTAATGTTTTTACAGCATGAAAAGAACACACAATGTTCTTGCCCAGCAACAGTATGCCTACAATAATCCAATCACAGAGTGTCTTCTACCTTTTATTTTCACATTGTGTGTGGTCATTGCTTACAACTGCATTTTTTCATTGAGATCTCAAGATATTTTTTTGTTAATTTTTTTAAGTACTTATATTTGATCATATCAACTAATTACAAGAGTTTAAACTTACAGGGTGTTTGAGATAATAATAAAAAATATTTTTTACTTGGAAATAAATTAAAATAATAAAAAATACTAAAAAAATTAATTTTTTTGAAAAACACAGTTTGACAACGGGATCAAACACCTTTTATCCCATATAAGGTTTAAGATCATAAGCTTTTCATGTCAACTTGGATCTTGGTTGTGAACATGATTGACTATGGGGTGTTTGAGATTACGATTGGAAAGTGTTTTTGAAAAAAAATTAAAAAAAATATTTTTTTCATTTAAAATTTAAAAAAATATTTTAAAAATAAAATAAAAATCATTTTAATATATTTTTGAATGAAAAATACTTTCAAAAATAACTCCAATCACGATCTTAAACAGTCACTGCATGTTTTCAAAAAAGTCTTTTATTTTTTCACTTGAAATTAGATGTTTTTTATTTTTATTTTATTTTAAAATGATGATATCATGATTTTTCAAAAACCAGAAAAGAAAAAGGCCTTAAAATACAGCCAGTCCAATCTAAATTGGGTTCCATGCTCTGTTGTTGCTGTTGATGATGATTCAGTCATGCTAGTTAAACCGGCAATATGTTGAGTTTTTTTTTGTGCGTGCACAATCGGGAAGTTCATCAAGTTATTTCATCTTGTTGATGGGTTTATTTTGGGGAAATCAATAGGTGTGGAAAGGGTGGAGATAGGAGGGCCAGATAGGAACCTATTGGAAGTGATAGGAGAGGGAGTCAATGACGTAAATCTTTTAACTTTGCTACGAACGAAGGTTGCACATGCAGAGTTAATAAGCAAGGGTCCTGTGAAGGAAACTACGACAAACACTCATAGTAATCTCAGTCTGGAAAACGCAGAGAGTTCATGTAAAACCGTAAGAACTACATCTCGGCCAATTTATAAATGAAAAACGGTGCTGCTGTAATTCTTTGAAGCTCTGTCAAATTTCTCTGGTGTAGAAAACAGCCGAGTGGACTCTACTAATCACCAGCTTGCTTCTAGAGGCTATTTCTGTGATTTTTGATCAGTTGGGGTATGCATTAACTGGCATGGTGATGGCATTTGTAGCTTTGTTTCTTTCCATTCTTGATCTCATTCACAAGGCTCGAGAGAAGGGAATTACATGTGATGGGAGGAGCCTGCTGCGCTGTTTTTATCGACATTCAAGCCATGATTTCCAGAATCGCAAGCCTTTTGGTAGTGTTGTTGAGTGCTATGGATTTGCCGGTGCTGTTTGGCAATGCTCTTACACAACAGTAGGGTATCACTATACTCGTCAGAAGTTGGATAATCCAATCAAAATCTGTCTTCTACCTTTCATTTTCGCTTTGTGTGTGCTGATTTCTAAGCTAGTTACGAGTAGCCAACATGAACCGTTGGTTGGGCTTAAACCCACATGAGAGGTAATTTGTTTTTAGCAAATTAGAATATCATTTAATTGCACCAGTGCATGCATGTTCTAGATGAGGTTAATGTAAACGAAATTCAAATAGAGTTAAAGAAAAAGAGAATTTTTGGATCATGTTGTCAGGAGATGTCAACAGTGCCAAAGGGAGTAGTTGAAGATCAATGTGTTAGGAGGATCATTCTCATGCATATTTCTGGGGTGTTTGGGAAAGGTTTTTGAAAAAAAATGATTTTTTATTTTTATTTTTTACTTAAAATAATTTTTTTTTTTATGTTTTTAGATCATTTTGATGTGATGATGTCAAAAATAATTTTTTTTTAAAATAAAGATATCATTTTAATGTATTTTTGAATAAAAAAAATACTTTAAAAAACAACTCTTACCATACTCCCAAACAGGCTTAAGGTTGTTATGATGGTTTGCAAGAGTTCAATGGAACTGCATTACAAGGTTACAGGGTTTTAGAGGTGGTGTTGCTGGGATTGCACTAAATATGATCTAAGCTGAAAATGATGAAACAACTCTCAAAGACTCAAGATTATGTCTATTTGAGAATGTGGTTAAAATTAATTTTACATGTTCTTTTTATTCATAAATATATTAAAATAATATTTTTTTTAAAAAAAAACATTTTTGACTCGTCACCATTGATCTTTGCACTTATTTCTAAGCTAGTTAAGAGTAGCCAACATGAACCGTTGGTTGAACTTAAACCCACATGAGAGGTGATTTGTTTTTGGCAGATTAGAATATCATTTAAATGCACTAGTGTATGCATGCTCTAGATGAGGTTATTTTAAATTAATTTTTTTTAGTATTTTTAAAATATTTTTTAAAAAATAAAAATATATTATTTTAATGTAATTCTAAAAATAAAAACAGCTTAAAAAACAACTTTAACTCAATCATGTTTTTGTGAAAGATACTTAAAGTAGTAGGTCAAGGACCACAATGTATTTGATTTACAATACTTTTCAAAAATATTTTTTATTTAAAAATATATTAAAATAATTGTTTTTCAAGGCTTTCTTTATTATTAACACATAAAAATAATATATATATATATATATATATATATATATATATATATATATATATATATATATATATATAATCATTCAAATCTAAATATCAAGTCCTTATGTTACTGTCTGGCAATGTTATTGCCCAGCAACACAGTATACCTATAATAATCCAATCAGGGTGTGTCTTCTACCTTTTATTTTTCAAGAGCTGACCACTTGAACCACAAGGTTATTTAGGGGGAGATACTTATTGCATCAAGAGATCGTTTTCTGGAATTATTTTCATTGAGATCTCAAGATATTTCTGTTTCTAATTACTTATATTTGATCATATCAACTAAATTACAAGTCAATTAATTCGAGTTATAATTTAGGGGGTGTTTGAGATAATAATAAAAAATATTTTTTCACTTGAAAATAAATTAAATTAATATATTTTTTTTTCCACTTATACATTTTTTTTTGTTTTTTTTATAACCTGGGTTGTCCCAGAGCCAGCTTACACGCTACCACAACTAATCCCCATACTCACTTTTTTTTTTACTTTTTTTTTCCTACTTATACTTTTTTTTCTTTTTTTTATAACCGGTGTGTCTGGGCCAGCTCACGCGCACCACGAATGATCTTCGGACCCACATTTGTTTTCTATTTTTTTCCCACTTATATATTTTTTTTATAACCGAGGTGTCTAGGCCAGCTTTCGCGCACCACGACTAATCCCCGGATCCACTTTTTTTTGAAATAGTGTGGGGAAAGCATAATAGCTCTCCTCGCAGAACATTGTGGATTGCTATAATGTTTTCTTGCTTATATTTTTTTTTGTTTTCTTATAACCGGAGTGTCCGGACCAGCTTACGCTTACCAATACTAATGCTCAGATCCACTGAACACCTTGCAAACCAGTGGACAGGTAAGACATCACGGGGGTGACAGACACCGCGTGGTGACAGGCATGCATAGAGAGGATCAAACTCGGGTGCAGAGAAGGGAACAACTGAACAAGTCCCTTCCCACTTATACATTTATATATGGCAGTTATTATGTTTTAAAAAATGTGCACATATTAGATATTCGTTATCAGGGGGTTGCACAGTAAAATTCATTGTGCATTTAGACATAGATTACCGTGGATTGTAATAGTAAAATTACTATATTATCTCTCGATGAATAGTGATTTTAGCCATGAGTCTAGGGGTATTTTAAATTTTTAATGTTTCTAGGTACAGTAAAATAACCACAATACCCTCTAATAAGACAAAAATCAACAGTTAAATCTAGAGCTATTAAGGATATTGCACATGTTTTTATAATATACAGATACAAAATTACCTTCATATACATGTATAAAAGAGAATTTCACTCTCAGTTTACACCACCAAAATTGAACTGACTATGTTTTTTAACGCAAGCTGCATTTAATACAAATACAAATAAAAATAAAAAATCTAAACTAAGAGTAGAGGTGTATAGATATAAACAAAAAAATTAAGAACTATCTCAGAATGATAAAAAAAAAATCAAGAGATCAAAACTAAACAAAAAAAAGACAAATCAAAATACAAAATAAGAAATTATACGATAAAACTTGAGTAATCATTTTAAATATTTGGGTTGACTTGCTGATTTGGATAGATCGGGCTTTTAATCTAATATCTAAAGTAGACCGAGTTACAAAATAAAATACGATAAAACTTGACTAATCATTTTAAATATTTGGGTTGACTTGCTGATATAAATAGGTTGTAATTGAATTTTTACGCGGGTTAGTTATTGATCCCGTCCCGGGTACCGTTCCGGTTTTGTGTTTGGAACGGAACGTTCCGGTTTCGGTACCGTTCCGGGTACCATTCCGGTTTTGTACTGTTCATTTTTATTTAATTATATATATGAAAAAAATAAAATATTAATTTAACAAGTATAATTTAAATTCAAGATAAATGAAATTTAAATTATACAATAAAACATAATCTCAAAATTAGAAACATCTTTGAAATTCCAAAATATTATGAAAGTAAAATGTTCTAAAATAAAAAGAAAAAATACATCAAACATCTTCTACATCATTAATAAAAGAACCATTTTTTTTATCTTATTTTAAATAAAGTTCAAGTATTTTTATATATAGTTTAATGATACAATTAATTATATAATAAATAGGAGTAAGTTATATAATTAAATAATTGCTTTTGAAAAAATCCTCCAATAATAAAATTATTATTTTTAATTATATTTAAATTAAAAAAATAAATTTAAATATAATTAAAAGACCCACAAAAAAATTAACCCTCCAAAAAAAAATATTATTATTATTATTATTATTATTATTATTATTATTATTATTATTATTATTATAACCCCCCTAAAAAGTTAGAAACATATTTTTATTTAGTTATTTATTATTATTATTATTATTATTATTATTATTATTAATTTATTATTACCCTCCCCGTATAAACCTACTTTATTATTATTATTATTATTATTATTATTAATTTATATAACCCCCCCTAGAAAGTATTATTATTATTAATAATTTATATAACATAACCCCCCCCGTAACTACCTCCTTCTTCTTTTCTTTTTTTTTATTATTATTATTATTATAATAACTAAGTATAAAAGGCAAACCCAACATAACCCTAAAGCTCCAATCTCCTTCTCCCAGCCGCCGCCCACCCTCATTTCATCATCTCTTCTTCTCCATTTATTTTTCTTCCTCATCAGTCATCTCCTTTTCTCCATTTATTTTTTTTCCTCCTCATCCTCATCTCCTTTACTCTCTTCCTCCTCATCTCCTTTACTCTCTTCCTCATCTCCTCATCCTCTTCTCCATTGTTTTTTCTTGGCTCCGTTTTGAAGTTTGAACCGGCGGCAGAATGTATTTATTTTAATTTAGAGTTTTATTTGGAATTTTTTGAACCCGGAACGGAACGCCCGGTACGGAACCGGGGCGTTCCGGCCGGAATTTGGCCGGATTTTCCGGAACTGGCCGGGATTTTTACCGGGACAAAAACGTCGCCGTTTTGTCCCGGATTTTGCAACGGGACGGGCCGTTCCGGCCGTTCCGGCCGGAACGGGACGGGATCAATAACTTTATCCTTCAAGACTTTGTCCAGGTTAATTAAAGGACAATAAAAAAAAAGAAAAAAAAAGCGAGCATTGCGGGGACGGGGTCATCTCATTACGTTTCCCTCTCCTGGCGGACCAGTGTCCGAAAAAGAGGAAGCCCTGCATTGTAAAATGGATTTTAAAATTATAAATATATTTTTTTTAATTATAAATTAATAATTTCAGCCTATAAAATAAATTATATTGAAATCTGATAAAGAAAGTTAATAATATCATAATCCATTAATTATTTAAATAAATAAATAAATAAATAAATAAAATAGATAATATAAATCAAGAAATCAATTACATGAAAAAATAAATTATCTCAAAATCATATTTTCTAATATAAATAAATTATTAGATGGTAGTAAGTATACAAAAACCTCGTAAATTACTCTAGATATGTCAAAGACAACATGAATGTCTAATTTGAAATATTTGACAAGATTCATCTAGTAATTTTGATTATAAAATAGTATGTTTATGAACTTTGTTTAATCTAACAATTTACTGAAATATATTTTCATGTATCTAATATTTTCAAAAAAAAAAATTAACTAAATCTAATATATAGTTTGAAAGATATATTTAATTTCATAAAATTATCAACAAATATTTTAAGACCATATTCAAAATTAACTTGGTTCATGTCATAAATTTAATAAACTCGTAAATCGAATAAATTTTACCGATTTTGAATTAGTCAAGTACAATTTTATTTAATTTTTAAATTTTAATCTAATCTAACACATAAATACATATTAAAATCATAAAATTTTAAAAGTCTAACTCTATTTAAACAAAAAGAGCACCAAACAAACAGCGCAACGATGTCACTCGACAATAGCACGAAACAAACAGCACAACGGTGTCCCTTGCTCCCTTTGGCTTCCCTTTCTCCTTGCATTTTCTTTGTTCCTCAAAGCGTCCATTATTCTGGGCCTTGTTTGTGATTTCTGTTTGCTTCAACTTTTTCGTGCTGTGATATGGAGGAAGCAAAGCAAATCAACGTTGAGGTATCAAGGGCAACAGCAGAAGAAGAAGAAGAAGCACAGGGAAAAGGGTTGGTGGATGGGATAATGGAGGTTCAAAAAGTCACAGAGTCCTCTGGACCCCTTCAACCGAAGAGTTTTAACGGACTAGCCTCTGCCATCACCTTTCGCCAGCGACATGGATTCAAGGAGAAGGTATTTTCTTTCCCCTTTTAATTTATGGCTGTAATATTCTATAATCATGCATATTTTAGACCTTTTTTTCAGTCTGCAAAACGCAGAGAGTTCATGTAAAAGCGTAAGAACTACATCTTAGCCGATTTATAAATGAAAAACGGTGCTTCTGTGATTTTTTGAAGCTCTGTCAAATTTCTATGGTGTAGAAAACAGCTGAGTGGGCTTTACTAGTCACCAGCGTGGTTCTGGAGGCTACATCTGTGATTTTTGATCAGCTGGGGTATGCATTAACTAGCATGGTGATGGCATTTGTAGCTTTGTTTCTTTCCATTCTTGATCTCATTCTCAAGGCTCGAGGGAGGGCGATTACATGTGATGGGAGGGGGCTGCTGCCCTGTTTTTATCGCCATTCAAGCCATGATGTCCGGAATCGCAAGCCTTTTGCTAGTCTTGTTCAGTACTTTGGATTAGCTGGTGCTCTCTGGCAATGCTGTTTCACAACAGTAGGGTATCACTATACTCATCATAATCCAATCAAACTCTGTCTTCTGCCTTTCATTCTCGCTTTGTGTGTGCTAATTTCTAAGGTAGTTAAGAGTAGCCACCATGAGATGTAATTTGTATGAAAGGGTAATCTGTTTTTAGCAGACTAGAATATCATTTGATTGCGCCAGTGTATGCATGCTCTAGATGAGGTTAATGCAAACGGATTTCAAAATATATTTATTTTGAAAAAACATTAATTGATGACTTTTTTTCTTATTTTTTCTTATGATTTTGATGTTGGGTAGTGTCGATGGATGAAACATTTTGGTTTTCCATCTGTAATTAACAAATGAAAAAGATCAAAACATGTTAATAATATACATTTTAAGAATGCACAATATATTCGCAGCATATATTCATAATAATTCAACAACATATTCACAACATATATTCATAATAATTCCACAATATATTCGCAGCATATATTCATAATAATTCAACAACATATTCGCAACATATATTCATAATAACTCCACAATATATTCGCAGCATATATGCATAATAAATTTACACTTTATTTGCAGCATGGTCTAGTCACATTATATTGATTTTTCATCTAATATTCCTAATTTTCTATCCACACTTTCAAGAGTGTGCAAGACTTATCACAAAAAAAGCTTCGAATAACATGATCTTCCAAGTTCCAGTCACACTGGTCATTCAATAGCACAAAAAAGTAACATGCAAAAATGCGAAAGATGAGATAGAATGATACATGTCTGCAGTTTACCATAATTAACTTCAAAATTGAAGGGTAAACAAGCAATTGCCAAGGAGCAATCTCAATCATGTCTACTATCTTCGATTAGAAATCATAGTTAATCAGTAAATCCTCTATAATTAAGTCAAATAACTCAGCATTATTAACAACATTTGAAAGCAAACATTGAACTTCAAAACATGCCAGATATTAGTATAATCAAAATCCATGATAAGGCTAAAAAACAAAGCCAGGCAAAAAGATATCCTTCCAACAAAACTGAAACATTTCTTTTGAAGATCGAAGACCCTAACCTCCAAATCACTGCCGCCTCGAATAGCAAACATAAACCAGAGGAACATATAATTACTACTTAAATACAGGTTAGTGCTTAAATACATCAATTGAGGTATAATATTTTTTACAATGATTTGTTTAATAAATAAGCGAAGAGAATTAAAATAAATATTCAAGCATATATCAACTCCAAGGACAACAAGCCCTAACATCTAAGACAGTTGATCTTTAACATATAACAAGAAATAAATCAGAGGTGAGCATTTACTTACCTTTTGTAAACTGAACCGTGTCGGATGGGGACGATGATAAAGATGCAGAGGGAGGCGAGAGGCCGAGAAGCGAGAGGCGAGAGGCCGAGAAGCGAGAGGCGAGAGGGAGGGAGATTTAAGATGCAGAGGGAGGCGAGAGGAACGGAGATTTAACTTTTAAGATGCAGAGGGAGGCGAGAGGAACGGAGATTTAACTTTTAAGATCGAGACGAGACGAGAGCTGCTTGCTAAGGTAGAGAGGCGAGAGGCTGCTTGTGTTAGAAAATTTAGGGTTTAAGAACCGAGAGGCAGAGGGAGGCAAGAGGAGAGAGGCGAGAGGCAAGAGGCGAGAGGCGAGAGGCGGAACGGTAAAGTTTAGGGTTTCTTAAGTTTGTATTTATACTAATACTTCAAACCGAACTGAACCGGTTCGATTCAATCGGTTTTGTCCGTACAAAACCGATACCGAACCGAACCGGATAGTTTTTTATAATTTTGCAATCGGTTTAATCGGTTTGTTTTTTCAGTTCGGTTTTTCCGGTTTTTTTTTCGATTTTCTCGGTTAAATCGGTTATTCGGTTCGGTTTGCTCACCCTTAATTTTGATTATGCGAATATCAGAAATAAAAAAAAATAATATGAAAAGAATTATTATTTTTTTGTTCGCAATGTTTCTGTGTCGTGCCAGCAGTTATCAAGAGTATGGAAGTGGGCACCGTGTGATTTTGGGCACACACCAGTGGTTTGAGCCTCAATCATGTGGAAGTGGTGGGTCATTGGCCACAATGCAGTGCTGTTGTTTAGAGTGTTGCCGAAATTATTTTTTAAAGTGTTTTTTATTTAGAAATACATAAAAATATTTTTTTATTATTTTAAAATAATTTTTGAAATCAACATATCAAAATGATCTAAAAATACTAATTTTTTTTTAATTTAAAATAAAAAATAAAATAAAAATTCATTTTAAAAAAAAAATTCTTCTCAATCAAACTCTCAAAAATCCTGTAGTCAGTGACAAATCTAGACTTTAATGTTTTTACAGCATGAAAAGAACACACAATGTTCTTGCCCAGCAACACAGTATACCTACAATAATCCAATCACAGTGTGTCTTCTACCTTTTATTTTTCACATTGTGTGTGGTCATTGCTTACAACTGAATTTTTTCATTGAGATCTCAAGATATTTTTTTGTTTATTTTTTTTAAGTACTTATATTTGATCATATCAACTAATTACAAGAGTTTAAACTTACAGGGTGTTTGAGATAATAATAAAAAAATATTTTTCACTTGAAAATAAATTAAAATTATAAAAAATTATAAAAAAATTAATTTACAATACTAAAAAAATTAATTTTTTTGAAAAACACAGTTTGACAACGCTATCAAACACCTTTTATCCCAAATAAGGTTTAAGATCATAAGCTTTTCATGTCAACTTGGATCTTGGTTGTGAACATGATTGACTATGGGGTGTTTGGGATTACGATTGGAAAATGTTTTTGAAAAAAAATTAATTTTTTTTTTAATTTTAAATTTTAAAAAAATATTTTAAAATTAAAAAAAAATATCATTTTAATATATTTTTGAATGAAAAATACTTTCAAAAATAACCTCAACCACGCTCTCAAACAGTCATTGCATGTTTTCAAAAAATCTTTTATTTTTTCACTTGAAATTAGATGTTTTTTATTTTTATTTTATTTTAAAATGATGATATCATGATTTTTTTAAAAAAAATAATTAAAATTATTTTTAATACAAATACAAGATAATCTTTAGTGAATCGTGTGGTGTGTTTATTACTATGTAAATGATAAAAACAATTGTTTTTTTTACATGAACTCAACGTGGCAGCATTTCAGGCATCAACTCCAAACAAGAACAATTCACCAAAATCCAGCGTATCCTCCCACCCTGCTCTGCCGTCGACTTCACTACCTCTACTTTAATCTCTTCCATTTCTCTCCCTTCGTTTTCAAACTATTTTTTTCTCATTAATTAAAAAAAAAAAGAAATTAGGGTTTTCTTCAAAATTCTGAAAAATATGGAGAAAATCAGAAGACCGTCTCATGCCGGTTCTTGGTACACCGACAACCGTATGTCCTCAGTCTCTCCCTTACATTTTTTTCAATCAATTGTATTATCTATACATGTATATATTAATTTTGTTGTTAATTTTAGCTAAAAAACTTGAAGAAGAACTTGAGGGATGGCTAAGTGCTACTGGATTAACGAAATCTCCTGATGTTCGCGGTGTTATTGCTCCGTATATTACTATTGATCCCTTAGTTTTGATCTTTTGATTGTTTCTTCTTTTTTATATATATAATTAATTTGTTTTTTCTTTTCTTTTCTTTTCTTATTATTTTGGATGGAAAAATGGAAATTTTAGACATGCAGGCTACTCCTATTCAGGCCGTGCTGCTGCTTATGCTTTTGGAAATATTGACCCTACTAACATGTTAGTCGGAGAGTTTATTTTCTATCTGAGTTGTTTTTCGATTTTTTATTTAATTTTTGTTTATACACACACATCTATACAGGTAAGTTTTGTGATAATGTGGTGTGATTTTGTGGAAATGTGATACGGGGGTAGTGTTTATTTTTCTGGGTATCACATTTCGAGTAGAGTGATTCTGATGGGGAAAGTAATGATTTTTTGCTGGTGATAAGTGAGCATTTTCTGTTTTGGTTTTTTTAGTACACGGGTATTCCTTCTTGGTCCGTCACACCATTACTATACACCAAAATGTGCTCTTTCAACAGCTACAGTTTACGAAACGCCGATAGGGGACTTACCTATTGATTTGGAAGGTACTGTACCTGCACGGTTTGGTTTTTTATTAAGTTGGAATGCAAGTTTTGAATCATCATTTAAATGGATCGGTTTGATTTAGCTTTCACTGTTGGTTTGATGCTCTGTTGGTTTGTGTGATTGAATGAATTATGTTCAAATTTGGATCCTTTTCAGTCATTGAGGAACTTAAAGCCACGGGAAAATTTGAGTTGATGGATCTTCAGGTTGATGAGGCTGATCATAGCATGGAAATGCACTTGCCGTATCTTGCTAAAATATTTGAAGGGTAATTTTGTATAGAGAATTTCGCTATGTTGGTGTTGTTCTTGGCTCAACTTTACTGATTTATTTTTGTGTTTTTGTTTATTTATCTGTCCCACACATACACTTGTACTATGGACAATACTGAGTAACATTTGTTGGAGGTCCCTTTTCTTTTTCCTCACAATCAAAGTTGGAAAGTTGTATTTCGTTTTTAAACGAACATTAGCAATGCTTTCCTCATAGCCTTGCAAGGTCTATTCTTCAATTTGCTTCTATTGTATGTCTGAGAATTTCTTTGAATAACTTGATTGAATTCAGATGCCTCTGAGCCTGCTTAATACCTTACGTGAAGGAGTCTTCTATTCCTTAAGATGAATAGATCTATATTTTGTTCAGTTCATGAATTAGAGAAAAAATTGTCACATGGTATTTGATGGTCATTGTATGTTATCCATTTTTGTATATCTTTAATTTCTGTAAAGCATGATATTCATCAATTTGTGCTGATTGTTTTCTCACAATGGAATGAAATTTGATGCGACTATTTGACTCTGTCAATCTAAATATCTAAACTAGATCTACTTAAAAAATAATAATACGATAAAACTTCACTAATCATTTTAAATATTTGGGTTGACTTGCTGATATAAAAAGTTGAAATTGAATTTTTACGTGGGTTTATCCTTCAAGACTTTTTCCAGGTTAATTAAAGGACAATAAAAAAAGAAAAAAAAAAAACGAGCATTGCAAGACGTCACCTATTACGTTTCCCCTCTCCTGGCGGACCCGCGTCTGAAAAGAGGAAGCCTACATTGTAAAATCGGATTTTAGAATCGTAAATATTTTGATTTAATTATATATTAATAATTCAGCTAATAAAATTAATTATATTAATATCTCGTAAAAAAATTAATAATATTATAATCAATTAATAATCTAAATAAATAAATAAATAAATAATATAAATCAAGAAATAATAAATCTCAAAATCAAATTTTCTAATATAGGCCAAGTATGAAAAAATTCATATATCTTATATTTTTTTACAAAATTTTAACTAAATCCAATATATAATTTAAAAAATATATTTGATATCACTAAATTATCAACAAATATTTTAATATATATCAGAATCTTAAAATCATAAAATTTCAAAGTCAAACTCTATGTTAACATCAATAGCACGAAGAAAAAATCACAGCGGTGTCACTCGCTCCCTTTTTGTTTCCCTCTCTCCTTGCATTTTTTTGTTCCTCAAAGCATCCATTATTCTGGGCCTTGTTGTGATTTCTGTTTGCTTCAACTTTTTCGTGTTGTGATATGGAGGAAGCAAACCAAATCAACGTTGAGGTATCAAGGGCAACATCAGCAGAAGAAGAAGCACCGGGAAAAGGGTCGGTGGATGGGATAATGGAGGTTCAAAAAGTCACAGAGTCCTCAGGACCCCTTCAACCGAAGAGTCTTAACGGATTTAAAATAAAAAAAACATCTGTCAACCATGTTCACAACCAAGCTCCAAGTTGACATGAAGAGCTTATGATGTTAAACCTTATTTGGGTTAAAAGATGTTCGATAGTAGTGCAAACGTGTTTTTTTTTAAGAAAAAAATTATGTTTTAAATTAAATTTTTTATTTTAAATTATTTTGATGTATTTATATCAAAAATAATTTTTTTTAAAAGGTGTTTGATAGCACTGCCAAACCGTGTTTTTTAAAAACAATCAATTTTTTTATGTTTTAAATTAATTTTTTTATGATTTTAAATTATTTTGATGTGTTTATATCAAAAATATTTTAAAAAAAAATATGGATTATTTTAATTTATTTCCAAGTGAAAAATATTTTTTATTATTATCTCAAACACCCCGTAAGTTTAAACTCTTGTAATTAGTTGATATGATGAAATATAAGTTATTAAAAAAAATTGTAAACTTGTAAGTTCAACCAATGGTTCATGATGGCTACTCTTGACTAACTTAGAAATAAGAGCTAAGACCAAGACTGAGCCCTGAGAGTTGTTTCTGGGGATTGCATTCTGGGGATTGCACCAATGGAATACTCCCTTTGGCAATGTTGACATTTCTTGGCAGCATGATTAAAAAATTATATCTTTTTCTTTAACTCTATTCGCTTCAGCTTACAATGTGAATAATTTGAATTTCGTTTACATTAACCTCATCTAGAGCATACAGGCATGCAATTAAATGATATTCTAATCTGCTAAAAACAAACTACCGCTCATGTGGGTTTAAGTCCAACCAACGGTTCATGTTAGTTACTCTTGACCGCTTTAGAAATTAGCACGCACAAAGCGAAAATGAAAGGCAGAGGACACATTTTGATTGTTATCCAACGGTTCATCTATTGGAATATTGATATTCAGTCTTGCCCCATTAAATATAAACCAGCTCTGATACCATGACGATATGTAAATATCGCACTTGCGTTGAACTCCAGCACCTAGTTCAACGCAAGTGAGATTTGTAATGGGGCAAGACTGAATATCAATATTCCAATAGAAAATGGATATCAACACTAATTCTATTCCAATAGATGTCTTGCGAAAAGCAAAAAAATTAGAAAGCGGCTTCAACCAGCGTTCATTTTTTTTCTGGCCAACCCAGAAAAAAAAACATCTATTTATTCTCCCTAACATTACCTGCAGAAGGCAATTGGATTTCTGTTTGCTTCATCGATATGGAGAAAGCAAAGCAAATCAACGCTGAGGTAAGGGCAGCAGCAGCAGAAGAAGCACAGGGAAAAGGGTCGGTGGATGGGATAATGGAGGTTCAAGAAGCCAGAGAGTCCTCAGGACCCCTTCAACCGAAAAGTCTCAACGGACTACCCTCTGCCTCTGCCGGCTCCTTTCGCCAGCGACAAGGATTTAAAGAGAAGGTATTCTCTTGTCTCGCCGAAAATAAGTGGAAAATAGTTTAGAGCTAAACTTCTCTGTGTTTTCTTTCCCCTTTTAATTTATGGCTGTAATATTCTATGATCATGCATATTTTAGACCTTTTTTTCTGGGCTGTGCATGCCATGCTGCTTTTCCGATCATGATGTTTGTAGTTGTTGTTCTGGTCTGCTGCAGTCGAAGCTGGAACAGGTGGTAATCGAGGTAAGCTTGGATAGTTCGACGGATGGTTACCTGGCCTCGAAACAGGCAACTGAAATTGCAGGTAAGCAAAGCAGTAAAGAGGATTTGCATTTTCACTTGGAAATCATAAGTGGTTCTTTGACAAATGAGAAATAATTGGATGACTTGCTTAATAGCCAACCGGAGAAGCACTTGTAGTCTCTGTATTTGAGAATGCACCGACTATTCAAAAACCAAAAAAGAAAAAGCCTTAACATACATTCAATCCAATCTAATTTGGGTTCCATGCTCTGTTGTTGCTGTTGATGACGATTCAGTCATGGTAGTTATACAGGCAATATGTTGAGTTTTTTTTTTTGTGTGTGCGTACAACCATGAAGTTCATCAGGTTATTGATGGGTTTATTTTTGGGGAAATCAATAGGTGTGGAAAGTGTGGAGCTAGGAGGGCCAGATAGAAACCTATTGGAAGTGATAGGAGAGGGAGTCGATGCCGCACATCTTGTAACTTTGCTGCGAAAGATGTTTGGAAATGCAAAGCTAATAAGCACGGGTCCTGTGAAGGAGCCGATGAAAGATATCATGGAAGATGAGCCCGTGCTGATCAAAGAAGAGGAAAATGAGCCAGTGTTGCAACCCCCAGTTTCACCATCCATTCCTCATAGTCTCCATCCTATCAGTGAGGTCTGGATCCCATGTACTCTTGCTCCATTGTTTTATTCAAGATAGAGTAAATGAAGTAGAGTTTATGCATTTCAATGGCAATGTTCTCTAGTATGAAAACTTTGTTTGAGAGTTGGCGGCCAATCTAGTGACATTGGGTGTTCAAATCTAATGAAAGAAGTAAAGCAGGATTCACTTATCACTAATCCTATTATGTTATTTGCAATGGCACAGGCTGCAGGGGATACCGCTGAGACAAGAGAGATGAATGGAGTAATGGAGATGGAAACACAAACAACGACTCATAGTAATCCCAGTCTGGAAAACGCAGAGAGTTCACGTAAAACCGTAAGAACTACATCTTAGCCAATTTATAAATGAAAAACGTGCTTCTGTGATTCTTTAAAGTTTTGTCAAATTTCTCTGGTGTAGAAAACAGTCGAGTGGACTCTACTAATCACCAGCTTGCTTCTGAAGTGGGCTTTACTAGTCACCAGCGTGGTTCTGGAGGCTACATCTGCGATTTTTGAACAGCTGGGCTATCCATTAACTAGCATGGTGATGGCATTTGTAGCTTTGCTTCTTTTCATTCTTGATCTCATTAACAAGGCTCGAGGGAAGAGAATTTCATTTGATGGGAGGAGGAGGCTGCCCTGTTTTTATCGCCATGATCGCCATGACCAGAATCGCGAGTACTTTGGATTTATTGGTGCTCTCGGTGTTGTTGAGTACTTTGGATTTGCTAGTGCTGTCTGGCAATGCTCTCACACAACAGTAGGGTATCACTATTCTCGTCAGAACTTGGATAATCCAATCAAAATGTGTCCTCTGACTTTCATTTTCGCTTTGTGCGTGCTAATTTCTATGACGGTCAAGAGTAACCAACATGAACCGTTGGTTGGACTTAACCCACATGAGAGGTAATATGTTTTTAGCAAATTAGAATATCATTTAATTGCACCAGTGCATGCATGCTCTAGATGAGGTTAATGTAAACGAAATTCAAATAGAGTTAAAGAAAAAGAGAGAATTTTTGGATCATGTTGTCAGGAGATGTCAACAGTGCCAAAGGGAGTAGTTGAAGATCAATGTGTTAGGGGGGTCATTCTCATGCATATTTCTGGGGTGTTTGGGAAAGGTTTTTTAAAAAAAATTGATTTTTTGTTTTTTTTTCTCTTAAAATTAATTTTTTTTGATGTTTTTAGATCATTTTGATATCATTTAAACCCACATGAGACAGGTAATTTGTTATCATTTAAATGCACTAGTGTATGCATGCTCTAGATGAGGTTATTTTAAATTAAATTTTTTAATATTTTTAAATTATTTTTTTTTTTTTAAAAATATATTATTTTAATGTAATTCTAAAAATAAAACAACTTTAACTCAATCATGTTTTTGTGAAAGATACTTAAAGTAGTAGGTCAAGGACCACAATGTATTTGATTTACAATACTTTTCAAAAATATTTTTTATTTAAAACTATATTAATTTTTTTTTCAAGACTATCTTTAATATTAACACACACACACACACACACATATATATATATATAATCATTCAAATCTAAATATCAAGTCCTTATCAACACGGTATACCTATAATAATCCAATCAAGTCCTTATTGTTGCAGGTTTGGGGTTCAAAATTGATGAGATTGTACAGGCATGGAATGAAATGTATGATGCAAAGAGGTGGGAGATTGGTGTTCCTTCTTTCAGGCTCGAGCCATTGTTTCGTCGAAGGGTTCCTAAACTTCACGATATGTTGGAGCAAGTTTGATTTTTCAATTGATGTTTGTGCATATTCTTGGTTCGGAATTCTGGGTTCGGAATGCGAGTCAAGTTTGGTGATTGGTTATGAAGCTGGTTATATAAGCCACTTTTGATTTTCTTTTCATACAGTGTAGTTGCTGTGATTCACAGCTGAATGATTTGTTCATTTCAAACAATAAAAACCATCTTGTTCGTCATTTTTAGAGGCTCTTTGCCTGCTATGGATCTGTTAATCTGCACTCTTGCATTACAATTCATTCCTTTTGGCATGCAATAAAACAAGTCTTGGTATAAGTGGTGTTATTGTGTTGCATTTTTGGGAGTGTAGTTGAGTTTGCTTTTGAAAGTGTTTTTCATTCAGAAATGCATCGAAGTGATGTTTTTTTTTTAAAAAAAAATTATTTTTGACATCATCACATGAAAATATCTAAAAACACTATTTTTTTTTATTTAAAATGAAAAATAAAAGTACAAAATTTTTAATTTTTTGTCTCTCAATCCTGCATATTTGCTGACACAATGTGAAGAAGATAGTTTGCAGGCTTGATATGAAGAGCCCTAGAGGCTCAGCTCTGTTCTTTGCCCTTGAATATTCCTGAGAAACAAAGAAGGGCACAGGAGATTATCTGTTTGTTCAAAAATCCAAACAAAATGGTTTCAAAAAATTGTGATAGGGTTCTTCTCTCTAAAATGATCCTAACTAAACGAGTCTCTTAATTTTAGTGGTGTTTGTGATTTTATTTTTCATAGTGATATTGGTTTGGTGAAAAGTGAATCATAGTGTTAAACTTAAAGTTGTCAATACCATTTCAGTTGGTGCTTTGTTTTTTCAATTGAAATTGAATATTTCAATTTTAAAGCGTTTCGGCAGATCGTTTATATATATATATATATATATATATATATATATATATATATATATATATATATATATTCAAAAAAAAATTAGTTCAAATCCAAAAATAAAATTATTTTGAATAATGCAATTTAATCTAAAAAAGACACATTAAAATGATTTTTTTGAACAAAATTATGAACATGTATAATATTACGAGAATGTCATCATCAATCTCGCAAGCTCATTATATTCTCTGATTGCTCTGAAATTTTAACATAATATATATAAATATATCAAGAGACTCCTTGTAAAATTTTATCTTAATCTAAAGGTCGGATTAATAGATATGATTGATATTGTAAAATTATTTATTATTTTAAAAAAACACTATTTGGCCGAAATAGAACGGGCGGAACGAAACCGGTATGTTTTGGACGGTATTTTACCAAAAAATACGGAATGGGCCGGAATTGAAACCGAGATAAAAACAATATTATTTTATCTTGTTTATTTAACTAGTACAAAATATTTAAGGCCAAAATATTTAAGGTCAAAACGGAATGGAATTTGATGCGACTATTTGACTCTGTCAATCTAATATCTAAACTAGATCTACTTAAAAAATAATAATACGATAAAACTTCACTAATCATTTTAAATATTTGGGTTGACTTGCTGATATAAAAAGTTGAAATTGAATTTTTACGTGGGTTTATCCTTCAAGACTTTTTCCAGGTTAATTAAAGGGCAATAAAAAAAGGAAAAAAAAAGGAGCATTGCAAGACGTCACCTATTACGTTTCCCCTCTCCTGGCGGACCCGCGTCTGAAAAGAGGAAGCCTACATTGTAAAATCGGATTTTAGAATCGTAAATATTCTAATTTAATTATATATTAATAATTCAGCTGATAAAATTAATTATATTAATATCTCATAAAAAAATTAATAATATTATAATCAATTAATAATCTAAATAAATAAATAATATAAATCAAGAAATAATAAATCTCAAAATCAAATTTTCTAATATAGGCCAATTATGAAAAAAATTCATATATCTTATATGTTTTTACAAAATTTTAACTAAATCCAATATATAATTTAAAAAATATATTTGATATCACTAAATTATCAACAAATATTTTAATATATGTTAGAATCTTGAAATCATAAAATTTCAAAGTCAAAGTCTATTTTAACATCAATAGCACGAAGAAAAAAAGCACGGTGGTGTCACTGCGCTCCCTTTTTGTTTCCCTTTCTCCTTGCATTTTTTTTGTTCCTCAAAGCATCCATTATTACGGGCCTTGTTGTGATTTCTGTTTGCTTCAACTTTTTTTTAGGTGTTGTGATATGGAGGAAGCAAATCAAATCAGCGTTGAGGTATCAAGAGGCGTGACGGCGTGAGAAGAAGCTTAGGGAAAAGGGGTCGATTGGATGGGATAATGGAGGTTCAAGAGTCCGCGAGTCCTCCGGGACCCCTTCGGTAGAAGAGTCTTAGCGGACTAGCCTCGCCTACAATTACGCCTTTAAGCCACTAGCAAAAATTCAAGAGTATATTTCTTCTTCAATTCTTGGACTTTCTTACATTAATGTTTACATGCGGGGACTATTTATAATCTATTCTATGCTACAAAACAAAGAACACACATTAATTTCCCTAAGCACTAAGGGCCAAGAGACATTATAGCAGAATTTGTTATAATGAGCTCCCATTCTGACTGGGATTTAACACTCCCCCTCAAGTTGGGCGTAGATATCTATCATGCCCAACTTGTTAATTGCACCGTGAAAGATTCTTCACGAAACGGCTTTTGTGAGTACATCGATCAAGCTGATCTTCGACCTTACAAGCGGAAATTGTATGATTTTTCCGATCAAGGTTTTCTTTAATAAAATGTCGGTCGACTTCAACATGTTTGAATGCGATCATGTTGTATGCGGGGGTTATGTGCAATTTCGATGGGTCGCTTTATTGTCGCGATATAAACTCATGGATGGCTCGTAATCAACTCCCAATTCCTGTAACACATGCTTTATCCATAACAACTCGCACACACCGTGAGCCATACCTCGGTATTCTGCCTCCGCACTTGATCTGGCGACCACTTTCTGTTTCTTGCTTCTCCAGGTTACAAGATTACCTTCTACAAAGGTAAAGTATCCCGGCGTCGATCTTCTATCAATGCGATCTCCTGCCCGGTCCGAGTGCATGTGTACCCTTTAATTTCCACGAACTTCATTTTTTTTGTGAATAGTAGTCCTCTTCCTGGTGCACTCTTCAAATATCTTAAGATCCGATATACTGCTTCCATATGCTCCTCTCCTGGTGAGTGCATGAATTGGCTCACCACACTGACTGCATATGCTATGTCTGGTCTCGTATGTGATAAGTATATCGGTTTCCGACTAACCGTTGATAACGTCCTTTATCTGCTGACGTTTGATTTTCTGACTCTCTCAGCTTGTGGTTCATCTCCATCGGTGTATCAGCTGGTTTACATGCCAGCATTCCGGTTTCTGTTAATAAATCTAACACATACTTCCGTTGTGATAGACATATCCCAGTTCTTGACCTTGAAACTTCAATCCCCAAGAAATACTTCAGTTGTCCCAAATCCTTCATTTCAAATTTCGAAGCTAGAAATCGTTGTAGCGATTTTCTTTCTTCTAGATCATCTCCTGTTAGGACCATGTCATCCACATACACTATCAATGCTGTAGTCTTCCCTTCCCTGTGTTTTATAAACAAAGTATGATCGGAGTTACTTTGTTTATAGCCAAATTCCTTCATTGTGGAGGAGAATCTTCCAAACCAAGCACGGGGTGATTGTTTTAGACCATATAACGCCTTCTTCAACTTGCATACCTTGCTTATACTTGGGAATTTACCTTTAGCTCCGGGTGGTAAATCCATGTAGACTTCTTCTTCAAGGTCTCCATTGAGAAAGGCGTTCTTGACATCAAATTGCTGCAATGCCCAATCTCGGTTTACCGCTAGAGCTATGAGGATGCGGATGGTGTTGATTTTTGCAACTGGGGCAAAGGTCTCCTGATAGTCTATTCCATATTTCTGTGTATATCCCTTTGCCACTAACCTTGCTTTGTACCTGTCTATACTGCCATCCGCATTTAGTTTAACTGTGAAGACCCATTTGCATCCAACGGTCTTCTTCCCCTCGGGTAGTGGACACAACTCCCAAGTGTTATTCTTTTGGAGTGCTTCGGTTCTTCGTTTATTGCCACCGTCCACTTTGGATCTGCTAATGCATCCTGTACATTACTAGGAATAGATACAGTAGATAATTGATTAACAGTTAATGCATACGAACATGACAACCTATGGGAAGAGACATAATCACTGATTGGGTATTTAGTCTTATTTTTCGGATCAGGTTCATATTGTTTTTTCGGGACTCCTCTATTTGACCTCGGGGGGGTATTTATTTACTCTATTTTCAACAATAACAGGAATTTCGTTATCAAAAATAGGAAGGATAGGATTTTGATTTACCTGAGGAAGGACATTCTGGGTTGATTCTTCGGTTAATGGTGTAGACATTTGCAACTCTGATGATAAAGGGGGGGTTATTGCTCGGGAGATTCCGATCAATGCTCGGCTCCAAATTCTCATCTGTTGCAAGGAGCTACATTATTTTTCCCTTGTTTACGTCAGAACAATTCTCAACCATTCTTCCATTTTCCTCTACTTCAAATAGATCGTCATTCTCTTCATTGTTTCTCTCCCCACGAAGAGATGACCCGAAAGCTCCCCGAGTAATAGGGTTCCATTTCATGAAAAGGAGGTATCCAAGGTCACATGTAACTTTGGGTGTAGAGGATCATAACACGGTACCCTTTACGAAATTCGGAGTATCCAACAAAAACACACTTCTTACGCTACGGGTCCGGTTTATTCCGTGAGAACCTTAGGAATGTACACATAGATCTGTACATCCAAAATATTCTCGGTTCTAGGTTCGGTAAATGAGGGATGGATAGCAAGGATTCCATTTTTTTGTTGAGGAGTCCGAAAATGGATAACACTGGATGGTGTCGCGATTGATCAAGTAGGCTGCCGATTTCAACTGCTTCACCCCTAATAAAACTTGGGCATATTCATGCCGAAAAAGTGAAGCGTGGACGACTTCCATAATTTGTCTATTTTTTCACTTTCGGCTAGACCATTTTCTGCTGTGGAGTGTAGGTGCATGAAGTTTGGTGTCGAATTCCATGATTGCCCAAGAATGTACCTAAAGTTTTATCCATAAACTCCGTACCATTATCGATTGCGAGTATGCGAATCGGCCTCCCGGTATTGGTTTATCACCATTTTATGAAATTCTGAAAAGCTGTACCTACATCGCTCTTATTCGAAGGAGAGAAATCCAAGTCATCCGGGTACACTCATCAATAAATGTAACAAAATAACGAGCATGTGAAAATGGCGGGACCTTTGCGGGACCCCAAACATCGAGAATGAATAGCGCAAATGGCTCACGAGCTTTTATTCAAACTTGGTAAATAAGGGATACGGTGACTTTTGGCCAGTTCACAAATTTCACATTTGAACTCTAAATTATTGATATTTGAGAACATAAGTGGTTTTAGTTTCTTAAGATACCCAAAAGATAGATGTCCGAGCCTTCGATGCCATAACCATCACGAGTGCTTCGACTTTGTCCTACTTGTTTGCACGATGTGTCGATTGAGTTTTTCCCCCCCTTTTTTCGGTTAACTCCGGATAATAAAGATTATCTCGTCTAACACCATAACCAAGAATCTTCCGGGTCAGAATGTCCTGAAATACACAAAAGAAAGGCCAAAATGTTACAGTACAAGAAAGGGTAAAAGTAATTTGGCTAACCGAAAGGAGGTTGTATTCGAGTGATGGAACAACAAGGACGGTATCCAGGGTGAGGGAATCATTCAAAATAACGGATCCGGCTCCGGTAATCGGAGACGTACTACCATTTCGCGGTACAAATAATTGGCTGGGAGGAAGTTTTTTGACGAATGTAAGTTACCAGGATCTTTAGTCATATGTTCGGATGCACCTGTATCAATAATCCAAGAACTATTCTTAGTAATAATAGAGAGTGCACAAGTTTTACCAATTATACCTGGATGAGCCACAGTCGCCGTGGGCTGTGTCAGGTCTGATTCCGTCAGATGAACCCGAGTTTTTCGGATATTTTTCCGAGGTTTTTTCGAAAAATCCCACCATTCCGGGTAGCCAATAATTTCAAAACATCTTTGTTTCGAATGTCCCGTTTCACCGCAGTGAGAACACATCAGTCCACCCGCAATTTTGAATTTTTGGTCAGCCCGGTCAACCCGGTCAACAGCCGGTCAACTTCGGGCGGGTAGTCCCTAAAGACATCCCGCGCCACTGCCCGTCGACTCTAAATTCCTCTTCTCGCCCAAAACGCTCCCGCTGCGTCTCAAGCATCGATCGGGCAGCCCCCGTTCGTTCTTCCCTCCCCTGCTCCCCATCGGCCGATGGTGCCTTGTCACCATCACCGAGTGCTCAGGGAACCCAGGGGGACCTCCGTCCATGACTTGTTTTTGCGATTGTTCTCCCAGAACACAAGCATAGGAACCCTCTAGGTCTAGCTGTGGATCCTTTCTTAGGATCTCCCCACGGATTTGCTCAAAGCCAGGGTCAAGGCCACTTAGGAAGATGTGGACCCTGAGCTGAGCCATGGCTGAGTGGTGGTTAAGGACGCCGTCGACTGTCCTGGCCTGAGGTGCAGTCCGGCCGTCGATTTCTTGGAAGATGGCGACGAGCTCGGTGTAATACATGGACGATGGGTCGTCCATTACGGCGAGTATTGAACGAGCGTTGATTAAGCTCGAAGAGGCGAGTTGCATCGGAGCCGTCGTAGAAGGTTCGCCCGACGGCGTCCCAAATCTCCTTGGCCGTCGGGAGGCAGATGAACCTCTCCATCAAGGACGGGGTCATCGAGTCAATTAGCCAACATTTGACTCGATGATTCTCGGTAACCCAAGATTCCAGTCGTGGGTCGCCTGATTCCGGCTTCGCAATGTCTCCGGTAAGGTATCCCAACTTGTTTCTAGCTCCGATTCTCATTTCTATGAGTTTTGACCATAACCTAAAATTGGTTTCGTTTAGGATAATGTTTGATGTGAATGCTGAATTGTCTGTGGATGGGGTCATTGAGGTTAGTGGATTCGTGGAATTAATTTCCATTTTGTTGTGATTTGGGTTCTGTGAAATCTGGGATGTTTGGGTTGTTTGTTGTGTTTCGGTTTGATTTTGGGGCTAGGGTTCTTTGGGAAAAATTGGCTGATTGAAACAGTAGAGGTTTCGGGATGGGATGTAATTTCTGGGTTTCTGGGGAAAGGTTTGTGGATGTTTGGTTGCTGGGAAAAACTGGGTTTCTGGGGAAAATTTGTGGGTGTTTGGTTTCTGGGAAAAACTGGGTTTCTGGGGAAAATTTGTGGGTGTTTGGTTTCTGGGAAAAACTGGGTTTCTGGGGAAAATTTGTGGGTGTTTGGTTTCTGGGAAAATCTGGGTTTCTGGGGAAAATTCGGGTGTTTGGTTTCTGATTTGAACAGTGTGTGTTCAATGAACAGTAATACGGGCACTGTAGCCTTCGAGAAAAAAATTCAAATTCGAAAAAAACTTTAGATCTGCTCTGATACCATGTAAAAATTCAAGAGTATATTTCTTCTTCAATTCTTCAGACTTTCTTACATTAATGTTTCTGTGCAGGACTATTTATAATCTATTCTATGCTACAAAACAAAGAACACACATTAATTCCCTAAGCACTAAGGGCCAAGAGCTGTTATAACAGAATTTGTTATAACAGCTCCCTTTACAGCTGGGATGACATGGATTTAAGGAGAAGGTATTCACTTGTCTCGCCGGAAATAAGTGTAAAATAGTTTAGAGCTGAATTTCTGTGTTTTCTTTCCCTTTTTAATTTATGGGTGTAATATTCTATAATCATGCATATTTTAGACCCTTTTTTTTTACGGGTTTGTGCATGGCATGCTTTGCTTTTCGATCATGATGTTTGTAGTTGTTGTTACAGTCTCGCTGCGATCGGTTGGAACAGGTGGTGATCGAGGTAAACTTGGATAGTTCGAAGGCTGGTTACCTGGCCTCGAAACTAGCAGCTGAAATTGAAGGTAAGCATAGCAGTAAAGAAGATTTGCATTTTCACTTGGAAATCATAAGTGGTTCTTTGACAAATGAGAAATAATTGGATAACTTGCTTAATAAATAGCCAACCGGAGAAGCACTTGTAGTCTCTGTATTTGAGAATGCACCAACTATTCAAAAACCCAAAAAGAAAAGGCCTTAACATACAGCCAATATGTCGGGTTTTTGTTGTTGTTTAGGTTTGTGTTTTTGTGTGTGTGTACAATCAGGAAGTTCATCAAGTTATTTCATCTTGTTGATGGGTTTATTTTTGGGGAAATCAATAGGTGTGGAAAGTGTGGAGCTAGGAGGGCCAGATAGAAACCTATTGGAAGTGATAGGAGAGGGAGTCGATGCCGCACATCTTGTAACTTTGCTTTGCGAAAGAAGTTTGGAAATGCAAAGCTAATAAGCACAGGGTCTGTGAAGGAGCCGATGAAAGATATCATGGAAGATGAGCCCGTCCCCGATGAAAGAAGAGGAAAATGAGGCAGATGTTGCAACCCCCGGGTTCCCACCATCCATTCCTCATTGTCTCCTTCATGATCGAGTAAGGTTGAATGCTAAAACTGGCTCCCTTGTACTCTTGCTCCATTATTTTATTCAAGATAGAGTAAATGAAGTAGAGTTTATGCATTTCAATGGCAATGTTCTCTAGTGACAATGGGTGCTCAAATCTAATGAAAGAAGAAAAGCAGGATTCACGTAAATCGAATTGTGCTTGCTTTAAATGCAAATTAAGCTTGTAGAATTAAATTGTTCGCTTATCATTAATCCTATCATGCTATTTGCAATGGTACAGTCTGCAGTGGATACCGAGGAGACAAAGAAGCTGAATGGAGCAATGGAGATGGAAACTAAGACCAACACTCATAGTAATCTCAGTCTGGAACACGCAGAGAGCTCATGTAAAACCGTAAGAACTACATCTTAGCCAATTTATAAATGAAAAACAGTGCTTCTGTGATTTTCTGAAGTTACGTGAAATTTCTCTGGTGTAGAAAACAGCGGAGTGGACTCTACTAATCACCAGTTTGCTTCTGGAGGCTATTTCTGCGATTTTTGATCAGCTGGGGTATGCATTAACTAGCATGGTGATGGCATTCCTAGCTTTGCTTCTTTCCATTCTTGATCTCATTCAAAAGGCTCGAGAGAAGGGAATTTCATGTGATGGGAGGGGCCTGCTGCCCTGTTTTTATCGCCATTCAAGCCATGATTTCCAGAATCGCGAGCCTTTTGGTAGTGTTGTTGAGTACTTTGGATTTGCTGGTGCTGTCTGGCAATGCTCTTACACAGCAGTAGGGTATCACTATACTCGTCAGAAGTTGGATAATCCAATCAAAATCTGTCTTCTACCTTTCATTTTCGCTTTGTGTGTGCTGATTTCTAAGGTAGTTAAGAGTAGCCAACATGAACCGTTGGCTGGACTTAAACCCACATGAGAGGTAATTTGTTTTTAGCAAATTAGAATATCATTTAATTGCACCAGTGCATGCATGCTCTAGATGAGGTTAATGTAAACGAAATTCAAATTATTCACATTGTAAGCTGAAGAGAATAGAGTTAAAAGAAAAAGATACAAGTTTTGGATCCTGTTGTCAGGAAATGTCAACAGTGCCAAAGGGAGTACCCTTGCCCTCTCTTGATAGTTGAAGATCAATGTAGGGGATCATTCTCAATAATTTGATTTTTTTAATTTTAAATTAAAAATTTTGATATTTTTAAATCGTTTTGATGTACTGATGTTAAAAATATTTTTTAATAAATAAAAAAATATTATTTTAATGTAATTCTAAAAAAAAAAACTTTAAAAAATAACATTCTTAAAGTAGTGGGTCAAGAACCACAATGTATTTGATTTACATTACTTTTAAAAAGTATTTTTTACTTAAGACTATATTAAAATATATAAATATATATATATATATATATATATATTTTAATTTTTAATATTAACACATCATAATAATAAATAAATATATATAAGAAATCATTAAAATCTAAATATCAAGTCCCTTGGGAGTCTTGTTGACTAGTTGTTGCTATCTGGCAATGTTCTTGCCCAGCAACACAATATACCTAATATAATTAAGAATATATATATAAACATGGATAAAAATTAGAACTATTTCAGAAATATAAAAACAAATAAAGGAATTATAATAAAAAATTAAAAATGTAAGGGCCAAAATAAAAATAAAATATATAATCAATTTCAATAAAAAGACAAAATTGAAAAAATTAAAACTCTTATACTGAAAATATTAATTTAAGTTTTGGATGGAATGAATCATGGTTTTTAATTTTTTATTCACATTGGAATGTCCAAGATATGAGTCATCTTGTTCTCCCGCCTTCGTTCCTTGCATGCCAGCAACATTTCAGGCATTTGCTCCATCAGTTTGGCAGTCTTTGCCCGTCTCTCTGCAGCAACACTATCACACTTGTGTCGGTGCCCGTCTCTCTGCAGCAACACTATCACACTTGTGTCCAGGCCCCGAGATTCCGGTGACCCCACACGCCTTTGGGATAGTAGATGGGACCCTCATGCATCAGCTTTCTCTGCTTTGAGCTTTCGTGGAAGATGCATCTCTTCATTCCAAAACACCCTTCATATCTTGAAACAATAATACAACGCATCTCATCATTCCAAAACAACGCCTCATTTCATCTTTATTTCGAAACTTTCAGACTGCACTTCTCTCTTTTCATCAAATCTTACTTCTTTGATTTCCCAAAAAAAAAAAAAGACAATATGCCAGAGGAACAACTTCCTACGTTTACCATGGAGGAGACTTTGAACAGGGTGATTTCCATAGTTGATGAAGGGATCGGATTTAATTGGGGATTGGAGGGCCAGCTGCAGAGCTTTATCAATTCCTTGACCATGATCCAAGATAAGCTCCAAGATGCAGACAAGTCTGAGAATCCTTGGCTGAAGAGGCTAAAAACTGTAGCTTATAATGCCAAATATGTTCTAGACGAGTTTGAAAATGTGATTCTCCCAAAAGACCAGAAGAAGGGAAATGTACTCGACTTCACTTCACTCCCAAATTCAGATGCTTTACGTCTGAGTATGGATCGAAAAGTTAAGAAGTTAACAGAAGCCATCAATGAAATCTGGGAAGATGCTGCTGGATCTGGGCTTGGATTCACATTTCTACAACATGAAAATACAGATCAAGAAGTACAGTCTGTTATTTGTAGAATTAAATTAAGTTTGTAGAATTAAATTGTTCGCTTATCATTAATCCTATCATGTTATTTGCAATGGTACAGTCTGCAGTGGATACCGAGGAGACAGAGAAGCTGAATGGAGGAACGGAGATGGAAACCAAGAAAAACACGCATAGTAATCTCGGTCTGGAAAATGCTGAGAGTTCATGTAAAAGCGTAAGAACTACATCTTAGCTAATTTAACAACGAAAAACAATACTTCTGTAGTTTTTTGAAGTTCTCTCCAATTCTGTGGTGTAGAAAACTTTGAAATGTGCTTGTATAGTTTTTTGAAGTTCTATCCTATGAAAACTTTGTTTGAGAGATCTAGTGACAATGGGGTGTTCAAATCTAATGAAAAAGAAAAGCAGGATTCACGGAAATTGAAATGTGCTTGCTTTAAATGCAAATTAAGTTTGTAGAATTAAATTGTTCGCTTATCATTAATCCTATCATGTTATTTGCAATGGTATAGTCTGCAGTGGATACCGAGGAGACAAAGAAGCTGAATGGAGGAATGGAGATGGAAACCAAGAAAAACACGCATAGTAATCTCGGTCTGGAAAACGCTGAGAGTTCATGTAAAAGCGTAAGAACTACATCTTAGCTAATTTAACAACGAAAAACGGTGCTTCTGTAGTTTTTTGAAGTTCTCTCCAATTCTGTGGTGTAGAAAACTTTGAAATATGCTTGTATAGTTTTTTGAAGTTCTATCCTATGAAAACTTTGTTTGAGAGATGGCGGCCAAGCTAGTGACAATGGGGTGTTCAAATCTAATGAAAAAGAAAAGCAGGATTCACGGAAATTGAAATGTGCTTGCTTTAAATGCAAATTAAGTTTGCAGAATTAAATTGTTCGTTTATCATTAATCCTATCATGTAATTTGCAATGGTACAGTCTGCAGTGGATACCGTAGAGACAGAGAAGCTGAATGGAGCAATGCTAGGAAGCCCGCAGGATGCGATGAAAGGTGCCATGGAAGATGATCCCGACCTGATCAAAGAAGACGAAAAACAGAAACTGTTGCAACGTTCAGTTTCACCATCCACTCCTAGCAGCGAGGTTGAATGCTAAAACTGGCTCACTTGTACTCTTGCTCCATTGTTTTATTCAAGATAGTGTAAATGAAGTAGAGTTTATGCATTTCAATGGCAATGTTCTCTAGTGACAATGGGGTGTTCAAATCTAATGAAAAAGAAAAGCAGGATTCACGGAAATTGAAATGTGCTTGCTTTAAATGCAAATTAAGTTTGTAGAATTAAATTGTTCGCTTATCATTAATCCTATCATGTTATTTGCAATGGTACAGTCTGCAGTGGATACCGAGGAGACAGAGAAGTTTGAATGGAGGAACGGAGATGGAAACCAAGAAAAAACACGCATAGTAATCTCGATGCGGAAAATGTCGAGAGTTCATGTAAAAGCGTAAGAACTACATCTTAGCTAATTTAACAACGAAAAACAATGACTTACGTAGTTTTTGAAGTTCTCTCCAATTCTGTGGTGTAGAAAACTTTGAAATGTGCTTGTATAGTTTTTTGAAGTTCTATCCTATGAAAACTTTGTTTGAGAGATCTAGTGACAATGGGGTGTTCAAATCTAATGAAAAAGAAAAGCAGGATTCACGGAAATTGAAATGTGCTTGCTTTAAATGCAAATTAAGTTTGCAGAATTAAATTGTTCGTTTATCATTAATCCTATCATGTAATTTGCAATGGTACAGTCTGCAGTGGATACCGTAGAGACAGAGAAGCTGAATGGAGCAATGCTAGGAAGCCCGCAGGATGCGATGAAATGTGCCATGGAAGATGATCCCGACCTGATCAAAGAAGACGAAAAACAGAAACTGTTGCAACGTTCAGTTTCACCATCCACTCCTAGCAGCGAGGTTGAATGCTAAAACTGGCTCACTTGTACTCTTGCTCCATTGTTTTATTCAAGATAGAGTAAATGAAGTAGAGTTTATGCATTTCAATGGCAATGTTCTATAGTATGAAAACTTTGTTTGAGAGTTGGCGGCCAAGCTAGTGAGAATGGGTGGTCAAATCTAATGAAAGAAGAAAAGCAGGATACACGGAAATTGAAATGTGCTTGCTTTAAATGCAAATTAAGCTTGTAGAATTAATTTTTTTCACTTATCACTAATCCTATTATGTTATTTGCAATGGCACAGTTTACAGAGGTTCCCGTTGGGACAATGGGGATGGAACCTAGTACGAACACTCATAGTAATCCCAGTCAGGAAAACGCAGAGAGTTCATGTAAAAGCGTAAGAACTACATCTTAGCTAATTTTTCAATGAAAAATGGTGCTTCTGTAATTTTTTGAAGCTCTGTCAAATTTCTATGGTGTAGAAAACAGCTGAGTGGGCTTTACTAGTCACTAGCGTGGTTCTGGAGGCTACATCTGCGAGTTTTGATCAGCTGGGCTATGCATTAACTAGCATGGTGATGGCATTTGTAGCTTTGCTTCTTTCCATTCTTGATCTCATTCTCAAGGCTCGACAGAGGGGGATTACATATGATGGGAGGAGCCTGCTGCCCTGTTTTTATAGCCATTCAAGCCCTGATTTCCAGAATCGCAAGCCTTTTGCTAGTCTTGTTCATTACTTTGGATTAGCTGGTGCTCTCTGGCAATGCTCTTTCACAACAGTAGGGTATCACTATACTCATCATAATCCAATCAAACTCTGTCTTCTGCCTTTCATTCTCGCTTTGTGTGTGCTGATTTCTAAGGTAGTTAAGAGTAGCCAACATGAGATGTAATTTGTATGAAAGGGTAATCCGTTTTTAGCAGACTAGAATATCATTTGATTGCACCAGTGTATGCATGCTCTAGATGAGGTTAATGCAAACGGATTTCAAAATATATTTATTTTGAAAGAACATTAATTGATGACTTTTTTTCTTATGATTTTGATTATGCGAGTATCAGAAATAAAAAAATAATATGAAAAGAATTATTATTTTTTTGTTCGCAATGTTTCCGTGTCGTCCCAGCAGTTACCAAGAGTATGGAAGTGGGCACCGTGTGATTTTGGGCACACACCAGTGGTTTGAGCCTCAAGAAATTTAGTTGTCAATACCGTTCCAGTCGCCATTCCGGTCACCGTTTCGGTTTTTTTTATTAGAACGGAACGTTCCGATTTCGGAGTGTTTCGGCTTGCCGTTTCGGTGTCGTACTGTTCATATATAATTAATTATATATATATATATATATATATATATATATATATATATATATATATATATATATATATATATATATATATATATATATATATATATATATATATATATATATAAAATATTAATTTAACAAGCATAATTAAAATTTGAATTCTTTTTTATTTGAAATATATTGGTGTTTTTAAATTATTTTGATGTATAGATGTCAAAAATAATTTTTCTTTTTAAAAAAAAGATTTTGAACCTGAACGCAGACGCCTCATGAACGGAGCAGAAGCGTTCAGCCGAATTTCCGAAAAGGACCGGAATTAAAACTGAGACAAAAACGACACCGTTTTGTCTCGGTTTTTTGAACGGAACGGAATTAACAACTATGTGTGGAAGTGGTGGGTCATTGGCCACAATGCAGTGCTACTGTTTAGAGTTGCTGAAATTATTTTTTAAAGTGTTTTTTATTTAAAAATACATAAAAAAAATATTTTTTTTATTATTTTAAAATAAGTTTTGACATCAGCATATCAAAATGATCTAAAAATACTAATTTTGTTTTAATTTAAAATAAAAAAATAAAATAAAAATTCATTTTTTTTAAAAAAATTCTTCTCAATCAAACTCTCAAAAATCCTGTAGTCAGTGACAAATCTAGACTTTAATGTTTTTACAGCATGAAAAGAACACACAATGTTCCTGCCCAGCAACACAGTATACCTACAATAATCCAATCACAGTGTGTCTTCTACCTTTTATTTTCACATTGTGTGTGGTCATTGCTTACAACTGCATTTTTTCATTGAGATCTCAAGATATTTTTTTGTTAATTTTTTTAAGTACTTATATTTGATCATATCAACTAATTACAAGAGTTTAAACTTACAGGGTGTTTGAGATAATAATAAAAAATATTTTTCACTTGGAAATAAATTAAAATAATAAAAAATACTAAAAAAATTATTTTTTTTGAAAAACACAGTTTGACAACGGTATCAAACACCTTTTATCCCATATAAGGTTTAAGATCATAAGCTTTTCATGTCAACTTGGATCTTGGTTGTGAACATGATTGACTATGGGGTGTTTGAGATTACGATTGGAAAGTTTTTTTGAAAAAAAATAAAAAAATATATTTTTTTCATTTAAAATTTTAAAAAATATTTTAAAAATAAAAAAATATCATTTTAATATATTTTTGAATGAAAAATACTTTCAAAAATAACTCCAACCACGCTCTTAAACAGTCACTGCATGTTTTCAAAAAATCTTTTATTTTTTCACTTGAAATTAGATGTTTTTTATTTTTATTTTTATTTTAAAATGATGATATCATGATTTTTCAAAAACCAGAAAAGAAAAAGGCCTTAAAATACAACCAGTCCAATCTAATTTGGGTCCCATGCTCTGTTGTTGTTGTTGATGATGATTCAGTCATGTTAGTTATACCGGCAATATGTTGTGTTTTTTTTTGTGTGTGTGAACAATCGGGAAGTTCATCAAGTTATTTCATCTTGTTGATGGGTTTATTTTGGGGAAATCAATAGGTGTGGAAAGGGTGGAGCTAGGAGGGCCAGATAGGAACCTATTGGAAGTGATAGGAGAGGGAGTCGATGTCGCACATCTTGTAACTTTGCTGCGAAAGATGTTTGGAAATGCAAAGCTAATAAGCACGGGTCCTGTGAAGGAAACTACGACAAACACTCATAGTAATCTCAGTCTGGAAAACGCAGAGAGTTCATGTAAAACCGTAAGAACTACATCTCGGGCCAATTTATAAATGAAAAACGATGCTGCTGTAATTCTTTGAAGCTCTGTCAAATTTCTGTGGTGTAGAAAACAGCCGAGTGGACTCTACTAATCACCAGCTTGCTTCTAGAGGCTATTTCTGTGATTTTTGATCAGTTGGGGTATGCATTAACTGACATGGTGATGGCATTTGTAGCTTTGTTTCTTTCCATTCTTGATCTCATTCACAAGGCTCGAGAGAAGGGAATTACATGTGATGGGAGGAGCCTGCTGCCCTGTTTTTATCGACATTCAAGCCATGATTTCCAGAATCGCAAGCCTTTTGGTAGTGTTGTTGAGTGCTATGGATTTGCCGGTGCTGTTTGGCAATGCTCTTACACAACAGTAGGGTATCACTATACTCGTCAGAACTTGGATAATCCAATCAAACGGCTTACGGATGAACTTGCTGTCGCTGGACAACCACTAAATCATGATGATATTATCACTTATTTGCTTGCAGGTCTCAGCCACGAGTATGATAGTCTTGTGGCTTCCATCTCAGCACGCACTGACGATATTACACTGGAAGAGATCTACTCCTTGCTACTGACTTCTGAGGCACGTTTATCTCGACATCAACTGTCCCCTGTCAACCAGCAACTCTCGGCCAACATTGCACAAAGACAAAACTTTAATAGGCGCAGCAACTTTCGTGACAGGGGGCGAGCTCAACGTGGTGGTCACAATTCTGGCGGCAGAAACTTTAATCAATCCTCTGTTGTGTGCCAAATTTGTAACAAAATTGGCCATTATGCTAAGAAATGCTATTTCAGGTTTGACGTAACTTACCAGGATACAACCACCATGCCACCAAAACAAGGACTATTGGCAATGCATCAAGGCAACAACAACTGGGACAGTGCATGGAATGCAGATACTGGTGCCACACATCATTTTACAAATGATACTAATAATTTGAACCTTCAGAAATCAGATTATACTGGTACAGATAATGTACAAGTTGGCAATGGTCAAGGTTTGCAAATTTCAAAAACTGGATCCTCTATACTGTCCACTCCCTCGTCCACTTTCCTTCTTAATCAAATTCTTCTTGTTCCCGAATTGCATCAAAAATTACTGTCAGTCCATCAATTTTGTGTAGATAACAATGTGTATTTTGAATTTCACTCTTTTCATTTTCTTGTGAAGGATTACTCGGGGAAGGTCCTTCATCACGGTTTGCTTCATGATGGTCTCTATAAATTCATCGAAAATCCATGTCTTCCACGGGCACTCTCCAGTCTTCGTTCCAGCGATTGGCACCGCAGACTTGGACATGCCTCTGCTCCAGTCGTTAATAAAGTCTTGTCCACTCTTCCATTTCGTGTCTTGCAGAATAAAAATGCTCACGTTTGTCCTGATTGTCAAATGGCAAAAAGCCATAATTTGCCCTTTCATCCTTCCATGTCTGTGTCATTAAACCCGTTGGAATTAATTTTCACTGATGTATGGGGACCAGCCTTCTTACCATCTACAACCGGAGCCAAATATTATGTTAGTTTCCTAGATGACTATTCCAAATTTTTGTGGCTATTCCTTATTAAACTGAAATCTGATGTTGAACATGTGTTTTTAAATTTTCAAACACATGTGGAAAAACAGTTTGATAGAAAAATTAAGGCTATCCAGTCTGATTGGGGTGGGGAGTATCGCCGTCTAAACAACTACTTTCATACAACTGGAATTCATCATCGCATTGCTTGCCCACACACCCATCAACAAAATGGCTCTATTGAACGCAAACATCGACACATTGTCGAGGTTGGTTTAAGTCTCTTAGCTCATTCCAATTTACCAATGATTTACTGGGAAGATGCTTTCACCACTGTCACATACATAATCAACCGGCTCCCAACACCAATCTTACATCACAAATCCCCATACGAAATTCTCTATAGCAAGACACCTGATTACCAATTTATGCGTGTGTTTGGTTGTGCATGTTGGCCCAATTTACGGCCATATAACAAAAACAAACTTAACTTTCGATCAAAAACATGCATCTTTATTGGTTACAGTCCATGTCATCAAGGATACAAGTGTCTTGATCTATCTACGGGAAAAATTTATGTCTCTCGTCATGTTGTATTCGATGAATCCCTTTTTCCATATTCTAAAGATTTGTCCATCAGTGAAAATCAAACTGATTCCTCCTCTATTTCTCTTCCTCATCAAACCGTGTCTGTCCCTTCTTCTTGTCCAGTCAATTTGCAATCTAACCATTTGGCTTCAAGTACACCATCTGCACCTCTTGTTTTGATTTCTGCAGGAACAAATTCATCTCCACAAGTGGCCTTAGAAGATCCAAGACAAGCCTTCAATCGGTCTGTCACACCCAAAGATCGCTTTCATACTGTTCGAGATCGCGACAATCCTTCACCATCGCCTCTCGCCACGACCTCAACAAAGCACCTACAAATGTCAGAACAGAACCAAATTCCTCTGTTTTTCCCGATATGCACACTGATCAACATGCTCATCCACAGCCAGTCTCCCGCAACAATCACTCCATGGTCACAAGGTCTAAAAACCTCATTTATCGTCCCAAACAAGCTTGCTGATGATTTCATTCACTATCCACTTCCAAAAGCACTGGTGGCAGCACATGTTACCCAGGCAGCCGAACCAACAACCTACTGTCAAGCATCGAAGTCAGCACATTGGCGTGAAGCCATGAATACTGAGTTCTCAGCACTACTACACAATGGTACTTGGTCCTTGGTCATTCCTCCACATCAAGCAAACATTGTGGGTTGTCGATGGATTTACAAGATCAAACGAAAGGCGGATGGAACAATTGAGCGTTACAAAGCTCGGTTGGTTGCTAAGGGATTTCACCAACAGGAAGGTATTGATTTCTATGACACTTTCAGTCCTGTAGTAAAGCATGCCACAATTCGATTGGTCATTTCAGTTGCTGTATCATACAATTGGCCAATCACACAACTTGATGTGCAAAATGCCTTCTTGAACGGTGATCTACATGAAACTATTTACATGACACAACCACAAGGGTATGTTCACCCTCAATACCCTAATCATGTCTGCAAATTACACAAATCCCTCTATGGGTTGCGACAAGCACCAAGATCATGGTTCTCCAAATTATCCACCAAGCTGCAGACATTGGGGTTCCGAGAAAGCAAGGCAGACAGCTCTCTCTTTGTGCTGTGGAAAGATAAGTTTGTCATTTATATCCTTATTTATGTTGACGATATATTGATAACTGGATCCAATGCATCTCTCATTCAAGAAACTATTCGTTCCTTGCAAAAATCATTTGCTGTCAAAGACTTAGGGAACTTGAATTATTTTCTGAGGGTTGAAGCCCTTTGGTGTGCAGACGGTTTATTTCTCACCCAAAGGAAGTATATTGTTGAATTACTTCACAGAAGCAAGATGGAGAATGCAAAACCTTGCACTAGTCCAATGGCTTCTAATTGTCACCTCTCATCTACGGATGGTACCCCATTTGAAGACATAAGCCTCTACCGTAGTGTAGTTGGCAGCATGCAATACCTTGCATTTACAAGACCGGATCTTGCCTTTGCTGTGCATAAAGTCAGTAAATTTATGCACAATCCATTAGACACACATTGGCTTGCTGTCAAACGCATTCTGCGTTACCTCAAGCATTCCATTTCCACAGGTTTATTTATCAGCAGACACACTAATTTCAATCTACAAGCCTTCACAGATTCGGACTGGGCTGCAGATCGTGATGATCGAAGATCAGTAAGTGCATACTGTATTTATATGGGTTCTAATTTAATTTCCTGGAGTTGCAAACAACAAGCCACAGTCGCTCGCAGCAGTACCGAAGCTGAGTACAAAGCTATTGCAAATGCTGCGGCTGAGTTCACTTGGTTCCGGTCCATTTTTCATGAGCTTGGCTTGCCCCCGCAACACAGCCCAACATTATGGTGTGACAATATTGGAGCTACGTATCTTACTTCGAATCCAAAGTTTCATGCGCGAACCAAACATATCGAAATTGATTTCCATTTCGTTCGTGATCAAGTCTGCAACAAAGAACTCATTGTTAAATTCATTTCCAGCAGAGATCAATTAGTTGATGCTCTCACTAAACCTCTACCACCAGCAAAGTTTCGACAAGTTCAAATCAATCTGAATGTCCGTGACCTACCCTTCAGCTTGAGGGGGCGTGTAGAAGAACAGGTAACGGCAGCTGAACTCAATGAATTGAATGAAGATAATGCAGCCTTAATTACAACTAAACTGAAGAGTGAGAATCTGGAAGATCACGTAACAGTGGCTGAACCAAACCGTGAAGATCAATTGTCCCATGAATTCAAGCCACCCGTTACTGTCATCAAAGATCAAGAGTCCCATGAATGCAAGCAACCCGTTACTGTCATCAATTCATAAGTTACAGTAACTGAAATAAGCAATGCAATTTATGTTAATTTAATACACAATAATGACAGCTAGAATAGATAAGTTAATTGTCATCAATGTAATACTATATATATGATATTGTGTACAGAATACCTCAATTTGAGATAATACAAATACAATTCATCAAATTAAACTATTTCAATTCTCTTTAATAGCCAACCGGAGAAGTGTTGGAAATACAGCAGCAACAACAGAGGAGATGATTGAAAGGCTTAGGGTGCACACTCAGAATACAGCAGCAACAGAGGAGATGATTGAAGGGCTTAGGGTGCACACTCAGAATTTGGCATTAAAAAATGGTACTCTCACATCTTTTCATTATGAAACTCATACAATATATATAGACATTATAAAATGTCTTTTACAATATGCAAAGTACTTAATTAATATTGAGACTCTTCAATACTTACTCTAGATTCATAGTACTACTAGATTCATAGTATTTCTAACGCGGATAGTAATGCATTGTACTAACTTCAATACACTTAATCTTGATAAATAAGTTTAATAACTAACAAGAAGCACCTGTAGTCTCTGTATTTGAGAATGCACCGACTATTCAAAAACCAAAAAAAGAAAAGGCCTTAACATGCACCATTGTGTACAATCGGGAAGTTCATCAAGTTATTTCATCTTGTTGATGGGTTTATTTTGGGGAAATCAATAGGTGTGGTGCAAGGAGGGCCGTGGAGTCGATGACGTACATCCCCGTAAATTGTTGGCGCAACATGTTTGAATATGCAAAGCTAGGAAGCCGCCAGGAGCCGATGAAAGATGTCATGGAAGATGTAGCCGCCCGCAACAAAGAAGACGATAATGTGCCAATGTTGCAACCCCCAGCCCCACAATCCATTCCTCCTCGTGTCCATCCTAGCGTAGAGGTTGAATGCTAAAACCGGCTCCCTTGTACTCTTGCTCCATTGTTTCATTCAAGATAGAGTAAATGAAGTAGAGTTTATGCATTTCAATGGCAATGTTCTCTAGTATGAAAACTTTGTTTGAGAGATGGCGGCCAAGCTAGTGACAATGGGTGTTCAAATCTAATGAAAGAAGAAAAGCAGGATTCACGGAAATTGAAATGTGCTTGCTTTAAATGCAAATTAAGCTTCTAGAATTAATTTTTTTCACTTATCACTAATCCTATTATGTTATTTGCAATGGCACAGTCTGCAGAGGTTACCGGTGGGACAATGGAGATGGAACCTGGTACGAACACTCTTAGTAATCCCAGTCTGGAAAACGCAGAGAGTTCATGTAAAAGCGTAAGAACTACATCTTAGCTAATTTTTCAATGAAAAACGGTGCTTCTGTAATTTTTGAAGTTCTGTCAAATTTCTCTGGTGTAGAAAACAGCTGAGTGGGCTTTACTAGTCACCAGCGTGGTTCTGGAGGCTACATCTGTGATTTTTGATCAGCTGGGGTATGCATTAACTAGCATGGTGATGGCATTTGTAGCTTTGTTTCTTTCCATTCTTGATCTCATTCTCAAGGCTCGAGGGAGGGCGATTACATGTGATGGGAGGGGGCTGCTGCCCTGTTTTTATCGCCATTCAAGCCATGATGTCCGGAATCGCAAGCCTTTTGCTAGTCTTGTTCAGTACTTAGGATTAGCTGGTGCTCTCTGGCAATGCTCTTTCCCAACAGCAGGGTATCACTATACTCATCAGAAGTTGGTTAATCCAATCAAACTCTGTCTTCTGCCTTTCATTCTCGCTTTGTGTGTGCTGATTTCTAAGGTAGTCAAGAGTAGCCAACATAAACGGTTGGGCTCAAACGAACATGATGGGTAATCTGTTTTTAGCAGACTAGAATAACATTTGATTGCACCAGTGTATGCATGCTCTAGATGAGGTTAATGCAAACGGATTTCAAAATATATTTATTTTGAAAAAACATTAACTGATGACTTTTTTTCTTATTTTTTCTTATGATTTTGATTATGCGAGTATCAGAAATAAAAAAAAATAATATGAAAAGAATTATTAGTTTTTTGTTCACAATGTTTCTGTGTCGTGTCAGCAGTTACCAAGAGTATGGAAGTGGGCACCGTGTGATTTTGGGCACACACCAGTGGTTTGAGCCTCAAGAAGCATAGTTATCAATATCATTCCGGTCGCTGTTCTGGTATTTCGATTGGAACGGAACGTTCCAGTTTCGAAGCGTTTCGGCGTGCCGTTTCGGTGTCGTACTGTTTATATATAATTAATTAATTATATATATATATATATGAAAAAAATAAAATATTAATTTAACAAGCATAATTAAAATTTGAATTCTTTTTTATTTAAAATATTTTGGTGTTTTTAAATTATTTTGATGTATAGATGTCAAAAATAATTTTAAAAAATAAAAAAAAAGATTTTGAACCCGGAACAGAACCGAGATGCTCCTACTGAATTTCCGAAAAGGACCGGAATTAAAACCGAGACGAAAACGACGCCGTTTTGTCTTGGTTTTTTGAAAGGAACGGAACGGAATTAACAACTATGTGTGGAAGTGGTGGGTCATTGGCCATGATGCAGTGCTGCTGTTTAGAGTTGCTGAAATTATTTTTTAAAGTGTTTTTTATTTAGAAATACATAAAAAATATTTTTTTATTATTTTAAAATAATTTTTGATATCAGCATATCAAAATGATCTAAAAATACTAATTTTATTTTAATTTAAAATAAAAAAATAAAATAAAAATTCTTTTTTTAAAAAAAAATCTTCTCAATCAAACTCTCAAAAATCTTGTAGTCAGTGACAAATCTAGACTTTAATGTTTTTACAGCATGAAAAGAACACACAATGTTCTTGCCTAGCAACACAGTATACCTACAATAATCCAATCACAGTGTGTCTTCTACCTTTTATTTTCACATTGTGTGTGGTCATTGCTTACAACTGCATTTTTTCATTGAGATCTCAAGATATTTTTTTGTTTATTTTTTTTAAGTACTTATATTTGATCATATCAACTAATTACAAGAGTTTAAACTTACAGGGTGTTTGAGATAATAATAAAAAATATTTTTTACTTGGAAATAAATTAAAATAATAAAAAATACTAAAAAAATTAATTTTTTTGAAAAACACAGTTTGACAACGGGATCAAACACCTTTTATCCCATATAAGGTTTAAGATCATAAGCTTTTCATGTCAACTTGGATCTTGGTTGTGAACATGATTGACTATGCGGTGTTTGAGATTACGATTGGAAAGTGTTTTTGAAAAAAAATTAAAAAAAAATATTTTTTTCATTTAAAATTTTAAAAAATATTTTAAAAATAAAAAAATATCATTTTAATATATTTTTGAATGAAAAATACTTTCAAAAATAACTCCAACCACGCTCTTAAACAGTCACTGCATGTTTTCAAAAAATCTTTTATTTTTTCACTTGAAATTAGATGTTTTTTATTTTTATTTTTATTTTAAAATGATGATATCATGATTTTTTCAAAAAACCCAGAAAAAGAAAAAAGGCCTTAAAATACAGCCAGTCCCAATCTAAATTGGGTTCCATGCTCTGTTGTTGCTGTTGATGATGATTCAGTCATGCTAGTTAAACCGGCAATATGTTGAGTTTTTTTTGTGCGTGCACTAATCGGAAGTTCATCAAGTTATTTCATCTTGTTGATGGGTTTATTTTGGGGAAATCAATAGGTGTGGAAAGGGTGGAGATAGGAGGGCCGGATAGGAACCTATTGGAAGTGATAGGAGAGGGAGTCAATGACGTAAATCTTTTAACTTTGCTACTGAACGAAGGTTGCACATGCAGAGTTAATAAGCAAGGGTCCTGTGAAGGAAACTACGACAAACACTCATAGTAATCTCAGTCCCGGAAAACGCAGAGAGTTCATGTAAAACCGTAAGAACTACATCTCGACCAATTTATAAATGAAAAACGGTGCTGCTGTAATTCTTTGAAGCTCATCAAATTTCGTGGTGTAGAAAACAGCTGAAAGTGGACTCTACTAATCACCGACTTGCTTTCTAGAGGCTATTTCTGTGATTTTTGATCGGTTAGGGGTATGCATTAACCGGCATGGTGATGGCATTTGTAGCTTTGTTTCTTTCCATTCTTGATCTCATTCACAAGGCTCGAGAGAAGGGAATTACATGTGATGGGAGGAGCTCTGCCGCCTGCTTTTTATCGACATTCAAGCCATGATTTCAGAATCGCAAGCCTTTTGGTAGTGTTGTTGAGTGCTATGGATTTGCCGGTGCTGTTTGGCAATGCTCTTACACAACAGTAGGGTATCACTATACTCGTCAGAACTTGGATAATCCAATCAAAATCTGTCTTCTACCTTTCATTTTCGCTTTGTGTGTGCTGATTTCTAAGCTAGTTAAGAGTAGCCAACATGAACCGTTGGTTGGGCTTAAACCCACATGAGAGGTAATTTGTTTTTAGCAAATTAGAATATCATTTAATTGCACCAGTGCATGCATGCTCTAGATGAGGTTAATGTAAACGAAATTCAAATAGAGTTAAAGAAAAAGAGAATTTTTGGATCATGTTGTCGGGAGATGTCAACAAAGTGCCAAAGGGAGTAGTTGAAGATCAATGTGTTAGGAGGATCATTCTCATGCATATTTCCGGGGTGTTTGGGGAAAGGTTTTTGAAAAAAAATGATTTTTTTATTTTTATTTTTTACTTAAAATAATTTTTTTTTATGTTTTTTAGATCATTTTGATGTGATGATGTCAAAAATAATTTTTTTTTAAATAAAGATATCATTTTAATGTATTTTTGAATAAAAAAAATACTTTAAAAAACAACTCTTACCATACTCCCAAACAGAGCTTAAGGTTGTTATGATGGTTTGCAAGAGTTCAATGGAACTGCATTACAAGGTTACATGAGGGTTTTAGAGGTGGTGTTGCTGGGATTGCACTAAATATGATCTAAGTCTGAATATGATGAAACAACTCTCAAAGACTCAAGATTATGTCTATTTGAGAATGTGGTTAAAATTAATTTTACATGTTCTTTTTATTCATAAATATATTAAAATAATATTTTTTTTTAAAAAAATCATTTTTGACTCGTCACCATTGATCTTTGCACTTATTTCTAAGCTAGTTAAGAGTAGCCAACATGAACCGTTGGTTGAACTTAAACCCACATGAGAGGTGATTTGTTTTTGGCAGATTAGAATATCATTTAAATGCACTAGTGTATGCATGCTCTAGATGAGGTTATTTTAAATTAATTTTTTTTAGTATTTTTAAAATATTTTTTAAAAAATAAAAATATATTATTTTAATGTAATTCTAAAAATAAAAACAGCTTAAAAAACAACTTTAACTCAATCATGTTTTTGTGAAAGATACTTAAAGTAGTAGGTCAAGGACCACAATGTATTTGATTTACAATACTTTTCAAAAATATTTTTTATTTAAAAATATATTAAAATAATTGTTTTTCAAGGCTTTCTTTATTATTAACACATAAAAATTATATATATATATATATATATATATATATATATATATATATATATATATATATATATATATATATATATATATATATATATATATAATCATTCAAATCTAAATATCAAGTCCTTATGTTACTGTCTGGCAATGTTATTGCCCAGCAACACAGTATACCTATAATAATCCAATCAGGGTGTGTCTTCTACCTTTTATTTTCAAGAGCTGACCACTTGAACCACAAGGTTATTTAGGGGGGAGATACTTATTGCATCAAGAGATCGTTTTCTGGAATTATTTTCATTGAGATCTCAAGATATTTCTGTTTCTAATTACTTATATTTGATCATATCAACTAAATTACAAGTCAATTAATTCGAGTTATAATTTAGGGGGTGTTTGAGATAATAATAAAAAATATTTTTCACTTGAAAATAAATTAAATTAATATATTTTTTTCCACTTATACATTTTTTTTGTTTTTTTATAACTGGGTTGTCCGAGCCAGCTTACACGCACCACAACTAATCCCCATACTCACTTTTTTTTTTACATTTTTTTTCCTACTTATACTTTTTTTTCTTTTTTTTATAACCGGTGTGTCTGGGCCAGCTCACGCGCACCACGAATGATCTTCGGACCCACATTTGTTTTCTATTTTTTTCCCACTTATATATTTTTTTTATAACCGAGGTGTCTAGGCCAGCTTTCGCGCACCACGACTAATCCCCGGATCCACTTTTTTTTGAAATAGTGTGGGGAAAGCATAATAGCTCTCCTCGCAGAACATTGTGGATTGCTATAATGTTTTCTTGCTTATATTTTTTTTTGTTTTTCTTATAACCGAGTGTCCGGGACCAGACTTTACAGCTTACCAATACTAATGCTCAGATCCACTGAACACCTTGCAAACCAGTGAACAGGTAAGACATCACGGGGGTGACAGACACCGCGTGGTGACAGGCATGCATAGAGAGGATCAAACTCGGGTGCAGAGAAGGGAACAACTGAACAAGTCCCTTCCCACTTATACATTTATATATGGCAGTTATTATGTTTTAAAAAATGTGCACATATTAGATATTCGTTATCAGGGGGTTGCACAGTAAAATTCATTATGCATTTAGACATAGATTACCGTGGATTGTAATAGTAAAATTACTATATTATCTCTCGATGAATAGTGATTTTAGCCATGAGTCTAGGGGTATTTTAAATTTTTAATGTTTCTAGGTACAGTAAAATAACCACAATACCCTCTAATAAGACAAAAATCAATAGTTAAATCTAGAGCTATTAAGGATATTGCACATGTTTTTATAATATACAAATACAAAATTACCTTCATATACATGTATAAAAGAGAATTTCACTCTCAGTTTACACCACCAAAATTGAACTGACTATGTTTTTTAACGCAAGCTGCATTTAATACAAATACAAATAAAAATAAAAAATCTAAACTAAGAGTAGAGGTGTATAGATATAAACAAAAAAATTAAGAACTATCTCAGAATGATAAAAAAAAAAATCAAGAGATCAAAACTAAAAAAAAAAAAAACAAATCAAAATACAAAATAAGAAATTATACGATAAAACTTGAGTAATCATTTTAAATATTTGGGTTGACTTGCTGATTTGGATAGATCGGGCTTTTAATCTAATATCTAAAGTAGACCGAGTTACAAAATAAAATACGATAAAACTTGACTAATCATTTTAAATATTTGGGTTGACTTGCTGATATAAATAGGTTGTAATTGAATTTTTACGCGGGTTTATCCTTCAAGACTTTGTCCAGGTTAATTAAAGGACAATAAAAAAAGAAAAAAAAAGCGAGCATTGCAGGACGGGGTCATCTGTTACGTTTCCCCTCTCCTGGCGGACCAGTGTCTGAAAAGAGGAAGCCTGCATTGTAAAATGGATTTTAAAATTATAAATATATTTTTTTAATTATAAATTAATAATTTCAGCCTATAAAATAAATTATATTGAAATCTGATAAAGAAAGTTAATAATATCATAATCCATTAATTATTTAAATAAATAAATAAATAAATAAATAAAATAGATAATATAAATCAAGAAATCAATTACATGAAAAAATAAATTATCTCAAAATCATATTTTCTAATATAAATAAATTATTAGATGGTAGTAAGTATACAAAAACCTCGTAAATTACTCTAGATATGTCAAAGACAACATGAATGTCTAATTTGAAATATTTGACAAGATTCATCTAGTAATTTTGATTATAAAATAGTATGTTTATGAACTTTGTTTAATCTAACAATTTACTGAAATATATTTTCATGTATCTAATATTTTCAAAAAAAAAATTAACTAAATCTAATATATAGTTTGAAAGATATATTTAATTTCATAAAATTATCAACAAATATTTTAAGACCATATTCAAAATTAACTTGGTTCATGTCATAAATTTAATAAACTCGTAAATCGAATAAATTTTACCGATTTTGAATTAGTCAAGTACAATTTTATTTAATTTTTAAATTTTAATCTAATCTAACACATAAATACATATTAAAATCATAAAATTTTAAAAGTCTAACTCTATTTAAACAAAAAGAGCACCAAACAAACAGCGCAACGATGTCACTCGACAATAGCACGAAACAAACAGCACAACGGTGTCCCTTGCTCCCTTTGGCTTCCCTTTCTCCTTGCATTTTCTTTGTTCCTCAAAGCGTCCATTATTCTGGGCCTTGTTTGTGATTTCTGTTTGCTTCAACTTTTTCGTGCTGTGATATGGAGGAAGCAAAGCAAATCAACGTTGAGGTATCAAGGGCAACAGCAGAAGAAGAAGAAGCACAGGGAAAAGGGTTGGTGGATGGGATAATGGAGGTTCAAAAAGTCACAGAGTCCTCTGGACCCCTTCAACCGAAGAGTTTTAACGGACTAGCCTCTGCCATCACCTTTCGCCAGCGACATGGATTCAAGGAGAAGGTATTTTCTTTCCCCTTTTAATTTATGGCTGTAATATTCTATAATCATGCATATTTTAGACCTTTTTTTCAGTCTGCAAAACGCAGAGAGTTCATGTAAAAGCGTAAGAACTACATCTTAGCCGATTTATAAATGAAAAACGGTGCTTCTGTGATTTTTTGAAGCTCTGTCAAATTTCTATGGTGTAGAAAACAGCTGAGTGGGCTTTACTAGTCACCAGCGTGGTTCTGGAGGCTACATCTGCGATTTTTGATCAGCTGGGCTATGCATTAACTAGCATGGTGATGGCATTTGTAGCCTTGTTTCTTTCCATTCTTGATCTCATTCTCAAGGCTCGAGAGAGGGGGATTACATGTGATGGGAGGAGCCTGCTGCCCTGTTTTTATCGCCATTCAAGCCATGATGTCCGGAATCGCAAGCCTTTTGCTAGTCTTGTTCAGTACTTTGGATTAGCTGGTGCTCTCTGGCAATGCTGTTTCACAACAGTAGGGTATCACTACACTCATCATAATCCAATCAAACTCTGTCTTCTGCCTTTCATTCTCGCTTTGTGTGTGCTGATTTCTAAGGTAGTTAAGAGTAGCCACCATGAGATGTAATTTGTATGAAAGGGTAATCTGTTTTTAGCAGACTAGAATATCATTTGATTGCGCCAGTGTATGCATGCTCTAGATGAGGTTAATGCAAACGGATTTCAAAATATATTTATTTTGAAAAAACATTAATTGATGACTTTTTTTCTTATTTTTTCTTATGATTTTGATGTTGGGTAGTGTCGATGGATGAAACATTTTGGTTTTCCATCTGTAATTAACAAATGAAAAAGATCAAAACATGTTAATAATATATATTTTAAGAATGCACAATATATTCGCAGCATATATTCATAATAATTCAACAACATATTCACAACATATATTCATAATAATTCCACAATATATTCGCAGCATATATTCATAATAATTCAACAACATATTCGCAACATATATTCATAATAATTCCACAGTATATTCGCAGCATATATGCATAATAAATTTACACTTTATTTGCAGCATGGTCTAGTCACATTATACTGATTTTTCATCTAATATTCCTAATTTCCTATCCACACTTTCAAGAGTGTGCAAGACTTATCACAAAAAAAGCTTCGAATAACATGATCTTCCAAGTTCCAGTCACACTGGTCATTCAATAGCACAAAAAAGTAACATGCAAAAATGCGAAAGATGAGATAGAATGATACATGTCTGCAGTTTACCATAATTAACTTCAAAATTGAAGGGTAAACAAGCAATTGCCAAGGAGCAATCTCAATCATGTCTACTATCTTCGATTAGAAATCATAGTTAATCAGTAAATCCTCTATAATTAAGTCAAATAACTCAGCATTATTAACAACATTTGAAAGCAAACATTGAACTTCAAAACATGCCAGATATTAGTATAATCAAAATCCATGATAAGGCTAAAAAACAAAGCCAGGCAAAAAGATATCCTTCCAACAAAACTGAAACATTTCTTTTGAAGATCGAAGACCCTAACCTCCAAATCACTGCCGCCTCGAATAGCAAACATAAACCAGAGGAACATATAATTACTACTTAAATACAGGTTAGTGCTTAAATACATCAATTGAGGTATAATATTTTTACAATGATTTGTTTAATAAATAAGCGAAGAGAATTAAAATAAATATTCAAGCATATATCAACTCCAAGGACAACAAGCCCTAACATCTAAGACAGTTGATCTTTAACATATAACAAGAAATAAATCAGAGGTGAGCATTTACTTACCTTTTGTAAACTGAACCGTGTCGGATGGGGACGATGATAAAGATGCAGAGGGAGGCGAGAGGCCGAGAAGCGAGAGGCGAGAGGGAGGGAGATTTAAGATGCAGAGGGAGGCGAGAGGAACGGAGATTTAACTTTTAAGATGCAGAGACAGAGAGGTGAGAGGCTGCTTGCTAAGGTAGAGAGGCGAGAGGCTGCTTGTGTTAGAAAATTTAGGGTTTAAGAACCGAGAGGCAGAGGGAGGCGAAAGGAGAGAGGCGAGAGGCGGAACGGTAAAGTTTAGGGTTTCTTAAGTTTGTATTTATACTAATACTTCAAACCGAACCGAACCGGTTCGATTCAATCGGTTTTGTCCGTACAAAACCGATACCGAACCGAACCGGATAGTTTTTTATAATTTTGCAATCGGTTTAATCGGTTTGTTTTTTTTCAGTCTCGGTTTTTTCCGATTTTCTGCTAAATCGGGTTATTCGGGTTCGGTTTGCTCACCCTTAATTTTGATTATGCTAATATCGTAAAATAAAAAAAAATAATATGAAAAGAATTATTATTTTTTTTGTTCGCGAATGTTTCGTGTCGTGCAGCTAGCTACCAAGAGTATGGAAGTGAGCACCGTGGTGATTTTGGGCACACACCGCTGGTTTGAGCCTCAATCATGTGGAAGTGGTGGGTCATTGGCCACAATGCAAAGGCTCGTTGTTTAGAGTGTTGTCAAATTATTTTTTTAAAGTGTTTTTTTATTTAGAAATACATAAAAATATTTTTTTTATTATTTTAAAATAATTTTTGAAATCAACATATCAAAATGATCTAAAAATACTAATTTTTTTTTAATTTAAAAATAAAAAAATAAAATAAAAAATTCATTTTTAAAAAAAAATACTTCTAAATCAAACTCTAAAAAAATCCTCAGAGTCAAGTGACAAATCTAGACTTTAATGTTTTACAAAGATGAAAAGAACACACAATGTTCTTGCCCAAAGAACACAAGATACCTACAATAATCCAATCACAAGCAGTGTCTTCTACCTTTTATTTTTTCACATTGTGTGTGGTCATTGCTTACAACCGCATGTTTTTTTCATTGAGATCTCAAGATATTTTTTTTGTTTATTTTTTTTAAGTACTTATATTTTATCA